>JAUBWS010071122.1:0-13830 GCA_032270445.1 Darlingtonia californica
CATAGACTTTTTCTTTCAAAATCATCAATTTCACCAACTCCTCAGTTGTTGGTAATATGGGAACTAGATCCTTTGCTGATTGACTAAAAAGAAATTCCCTTCCGTTCGATTTAAAAAAGATTATTAGAGTATCTGTGTTCTTAAGTCTTTTTGAAACACTTTGACTTCATTTTTGCTTAAAATTGACCTAGGTCCATCTTCGTTTTTGGTGTATTTGATTAAAAATGGATAAATGGTCATAAAATTTAAAGGAAAGTTAGCATTTAAAGGTTAGGAATGAATAGGATATTATCTGAGTTTGATAATTTTTGTCTAAATGTTTAATTGATTAATCCTGGAATAGTTTGAAATGTATATAAACCAATAAACAAAACAAGCAAAAGTTTGCTTCCGTCTACAGAAGATTTTGATTTCCTAGTTGATTCCTGAAAATTTTGAAAACCTCCAGTGAATAGCAAGTATTAATTTTACATTTTTTGCACCATGCTTACCAAACATCTGTCTCATAGCACATTAGGCAGGCAACTTATCTCCCTTTTACACTTGGTGTGCAATATTGAAATAGGTGTTGCACCTTAAATGCAACTTTTAGACGGGCAGGGTGTGCAGACAAATATTATGATATGTTTTGAAGATACTTCAATACTAGGAGAAATTTGGTAAAACTGGTTTTCTTTGTTTGCATTTAGACGATAACTGGTGCTATGAAAACAATCGTACCACCTGCACCACTAGAACATCCTGAAGACCAATGGAGAATAGAATGGTTAAACGAACACGCAGCTCAAGAAACTAAAGAAGACGAAGACGTCATATACCCACCGGTATATTCCTTAAATAGATCTCACCCTCTCTGAATATTATCTACATCTTCCTGGAAAACTGTTATTGAGAATACGCTTTTAAAGCCTTGGAATACCCAACTTTTAGAATACCCTTATACAAAGTCTTGGAATACCCAACTTTTGGAATACCCTTATACAAAGCTTTGGAATACCCTAATACAAAGCCTTGGAATACCCTAATACAAAGCCTTGGAATACCCAACTTTTAAAATACCCTAATACAAAGCCTTGGAATACCCATCTTTTGGAATAGGTGTTTGTGATGCCTTTCAGGGTTGTTTATAACGTTTGAGATTGTCTAAGAGCTTCAATATCCCAAAATTAGAATTCTGGCCCAACTGATCGAAATTTTCTAAATTTTGTTTGCGAATTTGGGTCACTTTTGTCAACAAATATGAAAAAGCGTTATAAAATGCCCCAAATGTACTCAAGAATTTAGATGGTAACCCTGTTACAAAATAGCGGAGTAAAACAACTTTTAGACATTGTCATATAATACGCATTGTTTTATAATTTATAATTTATTTTATATTGATATCAATGTTGTCTTCCTGATCAATTGCAACAAGGAAAACAACGTAAAATAATGTTTTGTTTGTTCGAATTTATCTGTGAAGACTAATACATTTGTTAATGCAGTTCTGTAGAAATACTTTTATACATCGACAGGAATTTTATGATAATGTCGAGATCCTATGGAAAGATAAAGGCGTGCAAGAGTGCTTCGAAAGGTCAAATGAATACCAATTAATCGATTGTGCACAATAGTAAGTCATTATGTTTTTGATTGCTCTTATTTCTTTCGTTCCTACTCCCGGGGAAGAGAGAGGTAGCACCCCTTATATCTTTCGTTCTACTGTGTTTTTGTTTCATGTTTGTTGGCTTCTCGTCTTTCATTTGTCTGGCTTATTGGTGTTTTTATACTTATAATATAAATTGTTTTTTATTTCAAAATTTGAAATCTTGCTTTTTTCTTTTTGTTTCTGAGACTCCGTGTCGTTCTTAAATATTGAATTGCCTTTAAATTTCAAGATTTTGGCAATGTTTAAACAAGGTAAGCTGGCTGAACTAGAGACAGCTGGTGCATAGATAAAAATATTCTCAGCCATGTTCAGATTGGCACTATTGAAAGGGTTAGAACAAATTTCTTTAAGAGATGGAAAGGGTTAGAACAAATTTCTTTAAAGAGTCCTTATGTTGCGTTTGAGGACCATTGAAGTTTTCCGTAGTAAAGTCTGTAAAGAATAATTAAAAGAATGAGTCATATTTGTCTTGATTATTCAAAAAAAATTAAGAGACTTAAAACTATGGAAAACTCTAATAGTCATCATACGCAAGATAAAGTGTATGCTAGATATCTTCTATGTATAAATCATTGTGTGGATTCAATTTCGCAACCTACTTTGCTTTTTTCAAAATGTTTTTTATTTAAGTTGTGTTGACTTGGATGTAAAGATGCCAAAAGGGCCAAATTTTCGAAATCGAGAAATTTTTTCTACCCGGAAAAGTATCCTTCATATTCATTCTTATATTGTAATGAGCATACACTCAAAGCCTTAAAATGTTCTTAACTCTTGAGCGTTTTGGCTTACGTTCTTTACAAAAAATAATGTGTAAATTGGTATTTACACCTTGGAATTTCGATTATTTAAATATAGGTATAGATGTGATGAAAGTAATGTATGAAATTCTATTCCAAATCTGTTGCTTGTTTATTTGATAAATCCGGAATCTAAAAATAATCATATTTGATGTAAGTGTGTCTTCACTGGGATTTCGATTTTTTAACTCTGTAGTTTAAAGTAACCTTAAACTTTTTTTTTTCAGTTTCCTCGACAGGACGGCTGAAGTTCGAAAAACTGATTATAGTCCTAGCAATCAAGTAAGTTTTTCATTTGTTTTTAATGAATTTCTTTGAATAAACTCTGATATCACAAATCCATCGTTTTGACGACGTTCGACGTTAGTGCAACCTTCAACGGCGTCAAAACGACGTCTTGTGCTGGCTGGTAAATCATAGAAATTTCAGCCAGCGCCGGGTACAAAATCCACTCACATGTCCTGTTATAAGCAATTTCTTTTCAGAATCTCAGAGTTCAGATCTTACACTTCGGCCTAAGTCATGAAGTTTTCAACTAATTTTTAGAAAAAACAAATTATACCATCTGAAAGAGCTTGAAAAACTGTATAGAAGACGTTTAAGCGAGTATAGTCAAATTCTGTACCGATTTTCAGATATTGGCATTCAAAATTTGGGACATGCGAGCGCTTCCCCCTATGCACATTAAATAGCCCTGACTATTTTATACTATACAACAGTTCAATTGCAAAGGTAAAATAACAGCGTGGAAAGGGGCGCAAATCACATGTTAGATCTATTTATTTTAAAGATGTTTTTGATTTGAATCAGGAAATTCTTCCGCAAAAACAAAAAAGTGTGTCTCAGGACAATGTCTGAAAAGTTTTTGTAGTAGTTTTGAAATTCTTGACCTAGAAAAAATTTTGAGTGACCTGGGCATTTTATTTGGTTCAGCAAAATCTTTTAATGGAATTAATTTTTAGCCGATGTCAAACATTCCTGGGTAGTCAAAAGAAAGTTATCAAATTAATCAACGGAGCCATGTTGTTATCACTGTCTAATTAATTTTATAAAAGAAAGTCCGAATTATTTAGTTGGGTTGACGAAAGTCAGTAGTCAAAATAGCTGCTGTTTATGATTGTATTCTTAAATTACTACATGAATAGGCCTTACGCAAGTTTAATAAAATTTCGATTTTTTACAGTTTAATTTAAAATATAATAGAATAGAACCGAAAGTTATTGCACTTTCGTTTTCAGTGCAACCCTCTCGAATTTTCAGCTGCCTTACTCTTCCCTGTTTTCGTAAAAACACGATACTTTTGTATGTTCGCTTGATCAAAATCAGAATTTTTGACACTACTGTATTCAATTGTGCAGGGTGAGATCTATTATTGTATTGTGTCACTACTTATGAATTATTGACTAAAGGTGAAATTGAAATACGAAATGGGTCAAGATAGGGTAAAGTGGGTGGGTAGTAATAATCATAGAAAACTGTCATTTCATCTTAAAGTTTCTCTTCCTTGGTTTTGATGTAGTTTGAAACTTCTCCTTGGTTTTGATGTAGTTTGAAACTCCTCCTTAGTTTTGATGTAGTTTGAAACTCCTCCTTGGTTTTGATGTAATTTGAAACTCCTCCTTGGTTTTGACGTAGTTTGAAATATCGTTTCCTTTGCGGTTCTTAAAAAGTTCTTAACAATATTGATCATTTCGTTTTAGGATTTACTACGGTGTCGTGTTTTGACCCGTGGTATTATCGAGACACGCTTTCAAGTTGATAGGGTAAATTTTCAGTAAGTATATGTTTTGTGTTTTTTAACTATCAATATCGACTGAATCTTGTGTACATTCTGTTCATATTTACGAGTAGTTTCCTCATTATAAGGTTATAAATGGTATGCTATTTAGTGGACTACGGGGCCGTGTTATCTAAAGGCAACTCAACAGAATTTTCCCTTATAAACTTAACACATACCACTTGATGCAACTACTTACAAATATGTAAATAGACATACAAAGGTCCCATGAATACAATACCTTAGGTTACCGCATGGAGTAGTAGTCTGTCTGATATATCGCTGCGGGATTTTTTGCCCTCTATTGAAAGACGTTCAAAACCCACTGCGCAGTAGCGTTTACTAACATAACAAAAGAATCATTGCAACAGTAGGAAAAAGAGCCAATCTGCTATGTTCGCTGTAATAACCAATCAACGCGGACTATTTATAACAATCGAAGTTCTGATATGTTTATAGTTTCCATTCGTCCTAATTACTGACTTTTGAATTTGCCCAGAAAAGCCCGGTTTATCGGATAGACAAATGGAGCTACTACCAACTAGATGACTCTCAGAAGGATGGATTTTAGTGTATGTAACCACAGGCATGTGTTAAAAAAGGGCAAATTTTCACAAATTCTTTTGAAAAAATGCAATATTGACCTAGTTCGTTTAGTTCAAGTGACTCTTTTGACACTGACTTTTACTGTTATTTCAGCATGTTCGACGTTGGTGGCCAACGTGATGAACGGCGAAAATGGATTCAATGTTTTAACGGTACCTTATCATCTTATTGTTTTTCATGTTATATAAATTTACCTCAAAACACCCAAATAAAAAAAGCTTTATACGTACTGACTTATTTCTTTGTAATAATTTTTGAACTTTATGGAATTTGATGAAGATTATATGGGCATTGAAAGATATAAATAAAGATTCTACTATCCCGAAAATACGAAAAGTGCTCTTCATGTACACTACCTTTTAATGGTAAACTCATTTTTCTATTTAGATGTAACGGCAATAATATTTGTTGTCGCTTGTAGCAGTTATAATTTAGTGCTACGAGAAGACCAAACACAGAACAGGCTACGCGAAAGCTTAGATTTATTTACCGGTATCTGGAATAATAGGCAAGTTTATTTGGTTGTTATTATTTTTTGTTCTACCTCGTATGATGGCGACCACCTGTATAGTCGCATACTAATTTACGTGGAATACGATACGAATTTTCACCCACTTTAATTAAGAAGACCTTTCACCTCGCTCATTTTCATATTACTGCACGCTTTTCATTTTCTAGAGTAACCTTTATAAGGATATCAAAGCTCTATTGCTTAGAACAATAAGAACATAAGACTATCCCCCAGCCTTAGCAAAATTTGTCTATTTTTATGAAAATAGTGTAAAACGAAATGAAATTTTCACTATACCGTCTGGTATCAACCTTTATATTAGCAAGCGGCTGGTCTCTCATACATATTGATAATCTTTCTGTGGTTCAACTGTCCTCAAGTAGAAACGCTATGACTTTATACGACATACCTTTTTCATTGATTTAACGATTTTTTTCTTCACCTTACTCTTTAGATTTCTGAAAACTATATCTGTGATTCTATTTCTAAATAAACAAGATTTACTTCGTGACAAAGTGCTGGCACAAAAGTCAAAACTAGAAGATTATTTTGCAGATTTCGTTAGGTATAGGACACCCGAAGATGGTAAGTTAACTTTAATTGTGTTGGTTAGTATTACTTTCACGGCAGAATTTTTTTTGATCATAAATTGTTTCGAAATAAAAAATTGCGGAATTAAAAGGTTTGATCCGCAAAATACAGTTAAGATGAGTCAATCGCAAAAATACATTCCTCCTTTTTTTAATTCTATATTTTTAAGTAACTAACATATTAAAAAGTAAGTTCGAAATACAATATCAGTACACTGCTCCACATCAGTGTTCCTCAGTATCACTAAGTTCTATGACATTTGTTAAGGAGATCTGCATTGCAAAAATATAATTTCCGCATTTTTTCGGTCAAAAAATTCAGAAAAAAGCCTTCACATACAAGCTAGATTTGCGCAATTTTAGCACAATATCAGGCAATATAAAGTAATTTCGCAATTAATTATTTATGTCATTATTTTTCAAACTAAAATTCGCAGTTATTTATGTCACAATATTTTTTGCTTGCAATTAAAAATGACCTTAAGGTATTTTCCCATTGGAAAAAGAGGCAATTAACACAAACATCTGCAATCGAACCATTATAACAAGTATGAACGATTCCTGACATTTCAAGGTCGTGGAATAACGAAAGAATTAAGACACAAATAAATTCTGTTACAATTTGTAAAGTTTGTTTCAAAACATGTTTTTCATATACTTGATATCAACCAAGTAAAATGGATAGCATTTTTTCGAATTTTTTCAAATCAATGAAGCCTTTACGAGGAGCTATGTGAACTTCACGCAGATTCAATTAAATTTACTAAAGCTACATGTAACGTGGCTTCTTCAGTTCAGTTATTCTAAACGACAACCGGGAGTCTTAAGGAATTCAAAAAATTTTGTTGAATTCGCGAAACTTTCTTTGCAACAGTTTTTCCAAATTTTAACATATTCATGAAAAAACATTTTGTTCGTGCGGACGTATTAAGTGAAAGTTCTACTTTTATATTTTAGCAATCAAAGAGACTGGTGAAGAAGATGAAGTCACCAGGGCAAAAT
Organism: Darlingtonia californica; assembly: GCA_032270445.1. Taxonomy (NCBI): domain Eukaryota; kingdom Viridiplantae; phylum Streptophyta; class Magnoliopsida; order Ericales; family Sarraceniaceae; genus Darlingtonia; species Darlingtonia californica. The sequence continues at coordinate 6,932 of JAUBWS010071122.1, forward strand.
ATTTTATTAGGGACGAATTTTTGGTAAGTGAAATTGTCATTTCTCCGCTTTCTATTAAATTCTTGAATCGAGTGATAAAACGTTGTATTTTCATCGATATCATCTTCTTATCCCATTTTGAAAGAAAAAGGAAACTAAACTTAAATTTCTTAGGCATTTTTGTCTTCATCATTTCGAACTTTTTTACCATGACAAGCCGAAGTAGACCCTAAATCCTTTTACACTCGTAAGCGAGTATAGATTTTTTGAACTGTTTTTCTATCCTATCTAACGATTAAAGTTAATAAACCTCCTCTTATTAGATTTAGGTGGTGTTTACATGAGAATTTTACTTCACCTGAAGGGAAACCCCTTAATAAGGTCATTACTGTAGACTGCCGACGTGAGTTTCACTGCAGTCATGAAGACAGACGTGAACACACTTTAGGTAAAGTGAAACTCACTTTTGAGTTGTTAAATGTGACGATCTAGTAAAAAAGTTTCACTTCGGACGAAGTGAAATTCTCATGTAAACAGCATCTTATTTGGACGTGATTTCGTGACGCGACAAATCGTTTTCTAGAGCGAAACTACTTAAAGATTGAAATACGATCGATTGTGTCAACCTTCATGTAAACCTGTTTTTTTTTTGGTTTTTTTTCAGAGGATAAGTACTGCCACGGGTGAAGGGAAGCACTATTGTTATCCACATTTCACATGCGCAGTAGACACTGAGAACATTAGGCGTGTATTTAATGACTGTAGAGATATTATACAGCGAATGCATTTGCGGCAGTATGAACTGCTCTAGTACTACTTGTAACCGTTGTTTTCGTGCAACAAATGCTGTGTGATGCTTGTTCGTTGCATACAAAAACCACACCGCTGGTGGGTTTTAAAAATATTACCACGAAATCGATAACGACAGTGACGATAAAACGAACGAATGAGACGCGCGAATGACAGGAATATCGATCGAATACAACAACACAATGAATAGCTAAAGGGAAGGTACGATCCATTCAGACTCCAACCCGATAACCATGTAATGGTATATAGTGAGTCTCCATACACCCCAGAAGAGGCTCATAGGAAGCTGGTGGTATCGTCCAAGATTGACATGACGCTCTCTCCGTTCCCCTCACTCTTGAATGACAGTTCAGCCGTTGACTTCACCAAGTTATCGATCATACTTGGACTTAAGTTTTGTTACAATTATCGTGCAAAACCCGAACGAACGCTAACGTGAACAGAGCCTTCGACATGAATCATTCGAGATGAGAGGAACTGTATAAGAAAACATGTTAGGTGCACAAAATTTTTGAAAATTGATAAATTATGAGCCTTTTAATACCAAGAGTATGGTGGAAACTATTATCAGAGAAATAAATATAAACAAGATATTAAATGAAAAGAAAGGAAAAATGCTAATAAAAGATAATCGGAACATAAACCCCCAACACACGATGCAAAAAATGATAATATTTTTTAGTTGACATTTACATGTGAAAATACGATGGAATTGTTACTTAATGAATGATTCTTAGCCTGTCCACCACCTTTTGCCTGGATTCCAAGCTACACACATTTTGATGTATTTTACTGATACATAATGATGCAGTGGTATACACACAATTTATTGAGATAGACTTGGAAGAGTATAAAAAGGTTGTTTTTTTTGAAAATTTCTTCTCTCCATGAAGTCAATATTGGAATGATGTACGCGAACATTTCACGGTGCTGGTAACCGCAGTTTAGAAACCATCCAATTCAAGGGCGTACATCATTGTTATTTTTTAATTGTTTATGTTTTTTTGTTTTGTGTTTATGTTATTTGTTTTGTTTTACTCTCGTGAATCGTTTCTGCACTGTGTTGTTTTTTTTTCTTTTACAAAAATGGAGGAGAAATAATCATGAAAAAAATACTTTTACAAATTAGAAAACAAAAGGTGTACATTGGCTGTTCCCCTTCTGCAACTTTCGTTTTGCCTTAAATCCCAGTTAAGATATACAGTGTGTCCGTAAAAAAAAGTACCCCCTCAGATTCATTCTGTTTGCTGTATAAAATGTATGCAAGAATCAAAGTGTTTGTACTATCATTTCTAATAGTTAATTCAAGCATCAGTGATTTTATGTAACAACAGTATCGTATACGCAAAATACCGAGATTTAAATATTGCAGTAAGAGAAATGATTTTTACACAGTTTGATAGCAAATTTTTCAAGCTTTCTAAAAATATATAATACGCAATTTCAGGATAAATGTTAATTGAGAAAATTAACTTTTTCTCTTGTGGTCATGATAATTAAAATTTAAAGATCAATTACAGTAACTCAAGGTTTAATGACTTATCTTAATGTTTTTCATTGTGGCAGAATAAATCGCAATTTTTGTTTTGTTTGTTTTAAGTTAATTTCAATTAACATTAATATAGCGTCAATGCTATACTTTTGATTTTTGCATAAATTATTATATACGGCAAACAGAATGGATCTGAAGGGGTACTTTTTTTACGGACACACTGTAGAGAACTGAGCAAAACTCTGATTCCGGAAAAATCATTTATGAGTCATATACTCACCATCGAGCCTTATGGCACATGGAGTTGATCTTACGCGTAATTGGGCACATGCTGATAAAGCAGGTGTATGAAGCCTTCTGGTTGACATTTTTCCGCATGAAATCTAATTGAATTTAACTTAAAATTGCACAAAGAGATACTTTTAGGTATTAAAGAAACGTCTAAGTATTCACAGATTTTGTTTTTAAGTTTACGCAGAACAGCTTTATGCGGTCTCATATTGACCAAAAAATCATTATTTTAATGTGAACTTTGTAAGATATTTTGATTGGTGGGGTATTAGACTTCCCATTTCGGTTTTACAGTTTTTCAACATATTCTGCAAAAAACGAAATCCGTTTAGAGTGAGTTCGCAAACGCGATATTGACCAGTTAGTTACCATTGTGAAAAATTAGGTACATAATGTTACATTGGTGGACGGGGATAGGTGTTTTTTAAACAAAATGGTTTCCCTTGAGAGATTTTGCGCTCGGCTCTAAGAAATTGTGTGAGTTGAGCAAGCTGATTGGTTGTAAATTATGGCGCTGTATTGTGAACCAATCAGGCTGCTTTAACCGACAGACTTAGTTGCCCTGGTAAAAAATTGCTCTCTATGGAAGCTGCTGCCATTTTGAGTGAACTTGGAAAGATCCATCCTGTTATTTGTTCTGTCCAAATCTTCAATTTTCAATTTTTTTGTTAAATTTTATGTTTGTTTTTTATACATGATCTTTTCTTCTGTAACTCGTGAGGTAGGTCAAGAAATATTGGGAAAATTATAATTTAAAGAATGACCAACTAATGAGAAATATTGAAATGTCTACTTGATATTAGTGTTCACGACTAGCGTTTTAAAAGCACAAGTAGCTGCAGAGCTGGACGGGCTATTTTCATGAAACTTCAACCATAATTAGAGATGGTTTTGCTTCAGTCCACCTCAGGAATTAGTCAGGCCGTCCCTCCTATCGCTTTGCTTCTCTCTGGCGAGTGGAGGGTTGGTCTGGGATTTATACGATTTTGATTTATGTGACATAGGATGGCTCAAATAATGGGTTTTCAAGTAAGTCGGGAATGCAATGGAACTTCCTTTCGATTTTCGCATTCTATAAATAGGATCGGAAAACAGCCAGATGTTAAAGTGCTAAGGAAAATCTTTAAAATTTCTAACCTTTTTTATTGTTTCTATAACTTTAGAAATGCCTTAATGACATAAATTAAATCGGGTAAGGGTCGCAAATATTTCTCGAGAAATTTCAACTTTTAGGCAAAATCTCTGGCATTTGTTAAATCTACACTAATTTTTATAAGCATAAATAGGGCATCACCCACCTGATAAGTACACTGGGGCCCAAACCGGGGCCGTTGGGCATACGTACACGACTTTACAATTACCACAAAGCTAGCGGGTGGGTTGAGATTGGGCTCCGCCTGTGCATTCATTCGATGATATTCCATTGGTTCGTAGGATTCAGTTCCAATTGAGCGATCTTTACCTCGTATACTACGAATTAATGTAATGACATCGGATCAATAGCGCAGTCGTTAGAGCAATCGTGCCGCAAGCGAGAGGTTGTAGGTTCAATCTCCACTCGATTCTCTTACCTTTGCGGTAGTTTGAAAGTCACATTAGTGAAGGATCTGTTGATTCATTGCTGTACTTATCAATATTGCTAAATTTTGGCACCTGTAGGAGTATTACCTTAAGTGGCTTAATTTTCGCGAATTTTTACCTTTTTCGCGAAATTAAATCCACGCTAAATGTGAAAAAATCGGCCATTCGCGAAATTAAATCCACGCGAAATGCATTTTTAAAAGCAGCCTAAAACGCTCAAATTTAGAGTTGTTGACTGGAAAAAGCTACTCTGGACAATTAAAGTAACACCCTCTACCCAATACGGATTCACTTTTAGAAAAAAAGGTGTTTTAAGTATTGTCGTTTGAACATTTAGATGTATAATTAAATACTTTGAAGGGAGAAACTTTCGTTGTTGACCGAATTAAAAGCCTAAATCTCATAGCATTTTTAAACCAATAACTAAAAAATTGTTTTAAACACACGTTCATTGAAATTTAGATTTTTCTTCCTTCAATTTTTCCGTTATCCCAAAAAAAAAAGGTCAAATTTCTTTGCTCTCGCGAAAATAAGTCTATGCGAAATCGTTTAAATGTGACGATTCGCGAAATTAAATCCACGCGAAACGTAAAAATTTGGGGGTTCGCGAAATTAAATCCACGCGAAAATTAAGCCATTTAAGGTATTTTCGAAAAGTTTTTTTTTCAAATTTGAAAAATTTTCCCTTTCATACCCACAGGTGATACCAAAAAAACTGACGTGATCTGACACATCTGACCGTTTTGGGGAAGTCTATCACTGAGAATCAACAAAATTGCAGAATCTTTTACACATTTAGGGCAGGATATAATAGTTTTATACCCAATTGAAACACACTTGCCCAATAGTCACATATTTTGCATTTTTGATTTACAATTTCAGTTTATAAAGAAAATCATCCTTTTGGTCAAGTTTTACCATGAAATTTCTTTGCCCCTTTTGGTCAAGTTGTACCATGAAATTCCTTTGCCCCATCAAATAATACTCATTTCTGACACTCAGGTACAAGTATAGAAATAAAAAATGAAAACATTGAAATGGCATTGAAATTATTACATAAATTTTTGTGTTTATGTATAATTATAAAAAAAACAACAGTGAACTACCACTAAACCCAGGGAATAAAGGGATGAAGTTGAGGGGACAAAGTATGAATAATAATTTTGACTGAATAATATTTTGGTCCAAAAATAACTTCGTATCCTGTTCTTTGTATATGCGTAAACTTTATAAAAGATTTAAGCTTGAAGATAAGTATTTTTTGGTTAAATAGCTGTAAAAAAAGCCGTTGCAAAGTTATTCATTTTTAAAATTTAGGAAGGTGCATAAAAATTGCCGAATCTGCAAAAGTTTGCAATTTCCCGATATGTAACAAAGAATGACTCGGAAACGGTTTATCGGAACCTCATCAATCATTGGCAGCCTTTAAAACCCACTAAAAAGGCCAATTTCAGGGTGTTTATCACATATCGAGCCTGAAAACCATCTTTAAATGTGTTCAAGGGATGTACGAGGACCTAGAGATAGTAGTGTTCAATTGTGTGGTGGGTTTCTGACGTTTTTTCCTGGACTAATACCTACCATAGACCTCAAGCAGAGCTATGCTTATAAAAAAAATCAGTGTACTCCGTGAGAGCGTCACGTAAACGACGTCAAAAAAAATTTGCCGGGGAAAGCTCTATCGACTTTTGACAGAATGTAGTCTAGAACAACAATGACGGGGTCTAACGTTACCCTGAAGAACTCCAGAGCTTATGGTAAATGCATCACTCATCTGACCTACTAGTTTCATCAGATTTTTATGTATATTGAAGAAATGGCATTTAACATTATACCCTAATTCATCTTAAGCTTTTTAGGGGCTGTTCAGGACTAGGAGGAGGACACGTTGTGCGTAGGGTTAGGAGATCGTGTCTTGATACCTTTCCATTTGCAAAAGTGAAAAGATTTCTTTTATTGAACTTTCGTGTCGTTGTGTGTCAAACAAACGACCCTCCCCCGCCTGTTAATTTTTAGACCTTTTTCCAACCCTCCTGGATATTATTTGGACCCCCATCCCCCGCGTTAATTTCTCACTCTGACTTGTCAAGAATGAATTATCAAACCGTCTGACCAACTTATCTTCAAGGAATCTCGCATCTGATAGTGTTTTCCCTCGAAAAAAATGCCATTTAAGCAATTAAAGTTTTTAAAAAGAGTGATTTCGAACAAAAGGATCGCTTAATCCCTTTTACTCTTGTGACGTAAATGTCTGTGATTTTTTTGATTTTCTCAAAAATGAAAAATGCGAAAAATGAAAAGCGGTAAAGCAGCAGGTATCTCTGGTATATTGTAACGGAGATGTTGAAGGCATCATCTGACCTGTGTTGTCAAGTTATTGCTGATTTGAACAATGTAATTGTGAGAGAGGAGAAAATACCTGCAGAATGGAATAAGAGCATCATACTTAGTCTTTATAAAGGTGGTGCCTTAGACCGCGGGAATTACCGAGGGCTTAAGCTTACTGAGCATTTGCTGAAAGCTGTTGAGAGAGTTGTGGAAGAGATCCTCAGAGACTGCATCAATATAGATGACATGCAGTTTGGTTTTTGTTTAGGAAGAGGCACAACCGATGCTTTATTCATCTTGAGGCAACTACAAGAAAAGTATCTGGCCAAGAACGAACACCTGTATCTGGCATTTGTTGATCTGGAAAAAGCCTTTGACAGAGTGCTTAGACGAGTTCTTTGGTGGGTCATGCGGATAG
>JAUBWS010071144.1:0-13830 GCA_032270445.1 Darlingtonia californica
CGGTAAAAAATTCAGTGTCAACCCGAGGTCGATTTTTCGCATGAAAATACTAATAAAAAGTCCTTAATTGCGTTGAGAAGTAAAAAACAGTGTTGAGTCACACTACGACCATTAAGATTCAATTAGAAGTATGAAAGAATCCGTTAGTTCTATTGTTTGAATTATCTCTCTTCAGTATTTCAAGAAGATGCAGGAACGTGAGAAGAAGGAATTTATCTAATTCAATTGATATGCGATTACTTCAGAGTAATGAAGGAGAAAAATGGACAGTAGGCTCTAACAGTACAGACCCAGCAAGAAGGAATTTAACAATTCCAATGGAAATGGAATTATTTCAGGATAATGAAAGAAACGAGCAAACAGTAGAAAACTCTCGTCAACCATATACTTGTAATCTAAGAATCAAGTCGGTTCAAGATACAAAGAACGATTCTGATTTGACAAAAAAGAATGAAGATCATTCTCTCCCTGAACATGTCACGTCAAATCAACCGAATTTAGCAACAACTGAGTCAGTTCAAGATACAAAGAACGATCCTGACTTAACCAAAATGAATGAATATCATTCTCTCCCTGAACATGTCACGTCAAATCAACCGAAATTAGCAACAACTGAGCCAGTTCAAGATACAAAGAACGATCCTAACTTAACCAAAAAGAATGAATATCATTCTCTCCCTGAACATGTCACGTCAAATCAACCGAATTTAGCAACAACTGAGTCAGTTCAAGATACAAAGAACGATCCTGACTTAACCAAAAAGAATGAATATCATTCTCTCCCTGAACATGTCACGTCAAATCAACCAAATTTAGCAACAACTGAGTCAGTTCAAGATACAAAGAACGATCCTGACTTAACCAAAAAGAATGAATATCATTCTCTCCCTGAACATGTCACGTCAAATCAACTGAATTTAGCAACAACTGAGCCAGTTCAAGATACAAAGAACGATCCTGACTTAACCAAAAAGAATGAATATCATTCTCTTCCTGAACATGTCGCGTCAAATCAACCGAATTTAGCAAAAACTGAGTCAGTTCAAGATACAAAGAACGATCCTGACTTAACCAAAAAGAATGAATATCATTCTCTCCCTGAACATGTCACGTCAAATCAACCGAATTTAGCAACAGCTGAGCCAGTTCAAGATACAAAGAATGATCCTGACTTAACCAAAAAGAATGAATATCATTCTCTCCCTGCACATGTCACGTCAAATCAACCGAATTTAGCAACAACTGAGTCAGTTCAAGATACTAAGAACGATCATGATTAAACAAAAAAGAGTGAAGGTGATTCTTTCCTTCAACATGTCACGTCAAATCAATCGAATTCAGCGATATTGCCCAGCCTTTGGCAAGATACTGAAAACGAATCTGATTAACAAAAAAGCGAAAATTCTTTGTCCAAAAATGTCAATTTGAATCAGTTGAACAACTTGAAAAGCATATACCAATAACGAACTGGATATATTTGGAAAAAAAAGAGTATTCCCATGAAAGAATATTCAATCGACTATCTTTTGATGTACTTTTAGCTATATTAAGACTTTGACCGGTTTGAAAAAAGACAACATATTGTATACGGATTAATTGTTTAAAATGTTTTTATATATTTCCTCATGGACTACTAAAAATACGGCCATATATGTGACATTTTTAAGCAAAAAATTAAGAGGCCTACAGCTAAAAACGGTAAAATTCTTATATCTCGAGAAATACGGCTGTTTTTTAACTAAAATTTTGACCAGTGGTAGATATTGACAAGAGAAGACGATTGACACCAAAAATTCGGCAACGTGCTAAGCATGTATTTTGCAGACCAGAATGGATCGAGCTACTACTCAACTAAAAGGCCTCTTACCCTAATAACTAAAGAACTACAAACTTTAACCAGTAATAGATATTAACAAAAGAAAATGATCAACACATAAAATAAGTTGTGGCCAGCTGTTAAGCATGTAATTTAAAGACCAGAAAGGAACAAGGCGATACTTAACTTTAAGACCTCTTACCCTAGTATCTCGAGAAATACAAATGCTACTGAGCTGAAATTTTAACCAGTATTAGATATTAGTAAAAGAAAACAATTGACGCATAATATAAACTTCGGCCACTTGTTAAACATGTATTATACAAACCTTAAAGGTCAGGTTTAGGCTTTTTGCCCTAAATCGTTGATTGAATGGATTGTATCCTCCGATTTACTCCTAGAAGACCCTTTTTCTTGGAGGTTCTCGTGATGTAATAGATGTTGGAAGGACTGAAGGTTTATTTTCCAGCTCTTTTGCGTTAATGGTTCGGATGGCATTCAAATTCCAACTTAATCTGGTTCGTTGTGCTCTACATAAAGATTTGTCCTCGAAATTAAGTTCATACAACACAGAACTTTTCGAGGGACCCCAATCAACCCTCTTTACAAAACGAATCCATTTTTTGTTCAGTTCTTTATTATTGAGGAAAAAACGGGAGGCAGATAGCTTTTCTTGATTTGTTTATTATTCTGTACTACACCTAGGAACGGAGAATTTGTTCACCATTTTCTTTCATTCATTACAATGATATCAAAAAAGCCTTAAACATAATTAACAGGATAGTTTGGTCTCAAAATTCAAACGAACGGATTATTTCAAAAGAGAATATTTAAACAAGGATATCCCATAGGATAGAAAGAGCCACATTATACGACAAAACATATCGAACAAACTTTTCATACTAAAAATAGCAGAAGCAAAATGCCAACCGTGTTAAACACGAAATATAATACAATATATCTAATCCAAGATATAATCAAATACGAATCCCCCACATAAAATTCCACATGATACCCAGCACAGCAATCAAAATCTATTTTCATCCACCACACACGTACACTTCCCTTCTCTTATAAACAAACTCAATTTTTCTCACTTTTGACTGTTTTTCTTCTTCTCTATCGTTCTATTGTTATAATACTTGTAACATTTATTTAATCTTTTAATTTGAATGTGTAATCAAAGCTATTTTGTTATTTGAATTACTTATTGACATATAAACAAAGATAATAAAACAGTTATTATAAAACAAAATTACCAAGAGATGTGCAATAATTTGTTTCCTCGAATATTAGGTCTCTTAAATTTTTGCTCTAAAATGTGACATATATGGCCGTATTGTTAGTAGACCATGATTTCCTTGATGAAGGGAACTATATGTTTAAACGCTTATTCATCAATATAGTTGAGTGCAACATTAGTGGAACATTTAACATTATTCAAAACAAGAAAAAATAAAAATAAAAAAAATGAGCTTTTTATGGGAGCAGTGAAAATAGTTCATCCTTTGCAATTTCAAAATATGAAACATATTTCTTCAACATCTTTTTTTACTGCAGATTTATGACCAAAAGTTTAGAGGTAATTTCCCCTAGAAAAGGGCAAAAAACAGCAAAACATGGTGACAATGACCTCTAAACTTTTTGAAATTGCAAAAGATACAGATTTCTATCGTGAAAATATCCAAAAAATTGCACTCCTTCAATAAAAGGCTCATTTTTTTCATCTTCAGTTTTTCAATTCATTTCTTTTTTTAGGAATATTTTCAAGTAGCTTAATGTTCCCCTCCGCATTATCTTTCCAAAGAGAAAATAATTTTTCAATTTTCGTCAGTAGTTAAAAATTTGTAAGCTTTATTAATTTCAAATTCAGGTATTTTTAATTAGACTTTAATAATCCTAATCTTCATTCACAGTTTTATAGCCCGGATTCGCTTTTTCTTTGCGTATTGCAGCTCGGCAATTGGAATAATTTGCAGGACAATAAGAACAATTCTCAAGGAGCTTTTTTTCTCATAAGATGATAAAACGTCTTTATTAAAGGAATTATACGGATATAAGATAGAGCGTTCCATTTCTTTTAAAAATGCTGGCGTCAGCCTGACTTCTTAAATAGTATTTTTTACTTAATTATTTTCATCGTTTTCTAAATTGTTCACGGAATTTGTATTATCTAAGTTTTATCGAAATATGGTTAATCACAACCGGAATAGCGGCTTTTTTCAAAAAAGGGGAAAATTCCGGACGGTGACTCGTAGATGTGGTGCGAAGGAAGTATTTTTCGCTTGGAAAGGTGGAAGGCTGAAGTTTCAATTCGAAAACAGAGGATTAACTACAGATGGTGGAATCTATTTTATTTTCCTAATTTTAAAAATATTTTGAAAAGTAACAATAAGACAAATAAGAAGATTATGAAAAATGCTACTTTCCTCTAGGCTCATTATAGAAGCTGTGCCACCGAGCCGAACTCACAAAATTCTCAACGAGTTTGGCTTGGCACAATGAAACCGTTTTATAGTCGAATCGAACCGAGCCCTTCGGTACGGCTGGGTAAACTGTGCGGCACGGCTTGGTTTGGATCGGTTCGGCTCTATGAAACTAACGTCGAGCCGAGCCGTGCTGACAAATGTGTTCCTTTTTTCAAAAGTCTGTTAAAAATGTACAAAAACAAAAAAGAATCATATCAAACGTCAATACGGCGAAGAGCAGGACTCATTTCTTCATATTACAAGTAAAAAGCATCTGAAATCTTCTTAAAAGAGCAGAAGAAAGGAGGAAAGTAAAAGAAAATGAAATACGGCGAAGTTGAGTAAGATTTTGCTAGATTCACAATGATGAAGACTTAGAATTAATGGAGCCGAAACTTGGCCCTTTAATCACGCCGAAACCTTTAGAATATTATAGTTCCTTTTTCCCACGAAATTTTCTCAAACAAGTCATCTCATTTTATATTTTCAAAGATAAAATTTAATGTCTTGACAGAATTTTTCATTATTTTGAACGAAATTGTTTTTGCCGAATATTTTTTAACCAAAACTTTTTATAATTGAAGGAGTTTTAACAGGTTTGTACGGAAGCCGAGAAGGGTCAACCTTAAATCTTTTTTAGAAAACCCGAAATCTTTTAAAACAAATTCAAAATCCTTTTAAACGAACCCAGAATCTTTTTAAACGAGCCTAAAATCTGTTTTTAAAAATGTAAAAAAAGTCTAAAATGGTAGATTTCTTTTGAAATGTCAAAACAATCAATATTGAAATTCAAAACTGTAGAGGAGAGCCACTTAACGTGGTTTATAATTTTTTTGGGAAAGAATAGAAACAATAAGATACTAGTCTACTGCACAAATTGTGGTTCTGGCATTGACGATTATGCGTTTTTTATGCTCAACTTGTGGAATGAAAAAAAATTCGAAGTGTGATTTAATACAGAAGAAAGGGAAATAATCAAGCACTATTTAAACAAACACTATCCTTATAATGCAATAGTGGTATTCTTAAGAAAATACCACAATATCGAAGTGAATGTCAGAACTCTTTAAAAGGCTTCTAAAACAGTATCAATTGAAAAAGAGGTGACAAATGTATCCCAAGCTGTTTTAAGGCAAGTAATAGAAGTTGAGATTGTCATTAAAGAAGAGAGCGGAACCTTTAAAAAAGGGATTCCGGGTGTTTTTAAAAAAAATTCGGTTTTTTCAAAAAGATATTGGGTTTTGTATAAAAAAGATTTTGGGTTTTTTTAAAAAGATTTCAGGTTTTTGTGGAAGAAATTTCGGGTTTTTTAAAAAAGATTTTGGGTTTTCTAAAAATATTTTAGATTTTTATAGAAAAGATGTCGGTTTTTTTTTTAAAGATTTAGGGTCTTTTTTAAAAAGATTTGGGTTTTTAAAAAAAATTTAGGTTTTTAAATAAGATTTTGGGTTTTTTAAAAAGATTTTAGGTTTTCAAAAAAGATTTTGGGTTGGCCCTTCTCGGCTTCCATAGGTTTGCATGGAACCTTTCAACATTTAATTATTATTTATCTCTACTTGAAATCTATCAAATGTCAAATTCAAATTCCTTTTGAATCTTAAGATTGTGTTTGTGATACAGGATAAAAAACAACGAACAACTGGAAATTGGTTTTCACTTCTAGTATAACTATTTGTGAAAAATGCCCATAAGAACTTTTCAGAAATAATTGGTTTAAGTATCCTAAAAACTATAGTAATATTGAATTAAATCGTCTTTCAGAAGTCACTTCATACATACGACTACACGTGTATTTTGTTCGCAACGTACATTAATAAACTACTTAAAACATAATGTTTCAGTGGCAAATGTGGTTGAGCCTAAAAATCGCCATCAGGTCATGTATATTTCACCTCTTACTGCAATTATGACATCAATTATCAAAACAAATTACGTGACTGAAAGTACCAGGCATACATACTGAACATTAACGACCTCACTTTAAGGGAATGTTCTGTATTATATATTGTTTCATGCCGTTTTCGGTAACAACGCAGTTTTTATTAAATAAACAAATACTTTTAACCCTATTCGACCTAGCTTGGCGGATTTTTTTAATAACTTTTCACTGGCTATCTATTTTGCCTTAAAACATTGTGACTTTTGGAAAATTTATTTGCAAAAATTTTGATGAAATATTTTGTCGATTGGCGGCGGCATGACCAAAAGATTGGCAAGTTTCAGAAATGTCAGAAAATTGTTTTGGAAAATTATTAAATATTACCCTATCGTATATAAAACGATAAAAAATTTAACGTATGCTAATTATACATGCTGAATATGAGTATTATCCTCAAAATAGCACGAATTACTCCAGAGGGAGATTTTAGTGATGGTTCGCTATTATGACGTCATAATTACGTAACTCGTGATCACGTCACTCAATTTTCATCAAAAATGTTCTTTGAACTATGTTGCATCGGTGAAACTTGTTCATTTGAAAATGAGAAACATTTGAAAAGTTACAGAACGCCCTAGGCCTGAGGAGCCCCTATAAACCCCAGGCTGAATAGGGTTAAAGCTTGTAAAAAGTTCAACTTAATATTTAGGCATAAAGTGTTACATATCGAGGTCAACCTTTTTCCGTTTTGTGATATAATCGAAAATTCAGTCATAGTGGGGAGTTATAGTCTAGATTTTCGTTATAGACCCTTTTAGATACTTTAGTAAAAAAAAAGGGCACGAGGTTGAGAAAAGTCTCTTGTACCAGATTGAATAATCGAGGTAAATATTTCTAAATGTCTCTTTTTGTTCAAACACTTTTAAAGACTTTGTCAGCATTTGAGTATACTTGCTGATTTCGAACACAAAGAAGAACTGAGAAGAGAATCTCTAGTTTATATTAATGAATCAATAGCGTATTTTTAAATGGTAAGTTCTTTGAGCACAAAAATTTGCAAAGTATCCTGTAAGCTTGGCCGTAGCCACCGGGGGAGGAAAAGGGGGAAAATGGGTGCCTGCACCCATCCCTCCCCGAATAACGCTGATAACGAATAATTATAATTATATATTATAATATATAATACAATTTCAAATATTCAAATATTAGTTATATAATACAGGAAGAGGAGAAACATTCGTTGAATGAAGCGGGAAAACAATATAGGGACAAAATGGTGCAGTGATACTTTGTTTACACCTATTGCGAAGGAATTTTCTCAAAGCAATTTACAGCTTTCTATTTCGAAGTATTACTTTACTTTATACGAAGGATTAACCACGGTAGTATAACAGTCTTACTGTTTTTTACTTTTTTTTTTAGACCTGAAGATGGATGCTAATCCGAAATATATTGTCATAGATAATAAAATACATTGTTGATCCTATCATTCAATCAATTAACGTTACAATGTTTATTTCCAGGGGGAGAAAAACAAAAAAACAAGACAGTATAGTTAGAGTTCCGTTCTTACTAAAAGATGGAACCAGAAGTAACCAGTAGTAACCAGAAGTAACCAGAAGTAACCAGAAGTAACCAAAAGTAACCTGAAGTAACCACTAAGTAACCAGAAGTAAAAAACAAAGCAAATTAGGCCAGATTGGGCAATTTTCCACTTAATGACGTCACGATTTGGGCCAATTTGGACTAAGAAATTCCCAAAAATGTGACTTCTCAGATTACGTTTATATTTGATATAGAGGTACCTTGTGATAAGCCGCATCGAGCCATACCTTTATTTTTTCAAAATTAAGTTACGTGATCACGTGACAGCCGTGATCACGTGACAGCCGTGATCACGTGACAGCCCCTCCTAGTTTTTGCAAGTGTCCGGATAATGTTTCGGACAGCTAATATCTCGTGATTGAGAATAGCTGCACACTTGAAACTTGGTATACTGGTTGGCCTTAAAAAATCAATTGAGATTTGATAAAACAATTTGGTAATCGTACTACTTTGTGACATCACAGTCACGTGACAAAATGCTGTTTTTAGCGTTATAGTGCTATTTTCAAATGGTTATTGTGGTCGAAATACTAAAATTTTATAAAAATCCTTTTTGCATGGTGGTAGTAAAGGCCCAATTTTACTGTTTAAAGTTTAGTAAAATTGAACAGGTGGCTTAATGACGTCACAATGACGTCACAAAGTTGGCTTTCCGACGTTTTTTTGCTAAATTTGTAGCTCTTGTAGACTTCAGGGAAATGGTGTTACGACCTTCAAAATTATTTTATTTTCTAGTATGTTTGCTAGTCTATCAAATGTTAGTTTTCTGTTGTTTTAGCACTTTTAGTGACGTCATAATCGAGCCCGCAACCCGGGACCCCCAAAAAGCCATTTTTGGTCTATTTGGCCAATAGAATGTGCATTTAACACGATCTCTTCACTAAACTCCCAGAAGAGCTTGAGATAGTTGGTTTTGACAATTTCTGAAAATTTCAAGTGAACTCCATTCAAAATGGCGGAATTTTGGTGTCAAAAATTCAAAAAAATAGCTAAAATAACAAAAAACTAACATTTGATAAGCTAGCAAACATACTAGCAGATAAAATAGTTTTGAACAATACAAACAATACACCGTCACTAGCAATATAAATGGTGTTCCATTGGGAACAGTTGTTCTATTTCAAGATTCAAAAGAATATACAAGAAAAGCACAACCTTATATGCATCTAAAAGGAGAAAAGTATCAGGAGTAAATTTTTCACAAATGGGTCTTTTTAAGAAAGTTTATCAGTAGATTTTTCAATTGATTATCATATTTCAATACGTTTTTAGGCAACCTAGAGCTGTGAATTTTCAAAATCGCCCCCTCGGGCCACACCATGGTGGTGGTGTTATTAAAATTTACCCCCTCCCCCCCCCAAATAAAAAATGCTTCCTACGGAACTGAATTCAATTTGTATCGAATTTAAAAGGAAATCTACAACTGCTTTAGTTAAATTACCGTATTCTCTCTAATCAGCACCCCTCTCCAATAAGCGCCCCCCCTCAAGCTAAAGATATTTTTTTAAGCGCCCCTCTCAAATAACCGCCCGAGCGCTTATTAGAAAGTATAAAAATTACTGGGAAGCTAATAAGCGCCCGGGTGGTAATTAGAATTTTGAAGAAATAACGAAAACTCCTTTGCGAAAACGATTAGTTTACTTGACCAATATGTCTTGTCGTATCCTTATGTTGATCATGTTACATACGTTCAACGTATTTCAAACAATCAAAGAAGAGTGTTATTCGAACAAATACTTACACAACATTCAATTATTAAACATTCAAAAACCCACTGGAATAATACTCAAATCTCCATGACGGAAAACTATCAGCGCGGCCGTTTGACAAGAAACTGACCGCCGATAAACTTTAAATTATTGACTAGTAATAAACGTAAATCCAAAATACCGAATTCAGCACCATGCGTTAGTCACACTTTGTTTACGAACGATATTACGCACGTTCGATGAGTTGACAGAAATAAACAAGGACTGAAAATTGAATTAAGTATTATATAAAGATAATAGTAATTGTGAATATAAGATTTTTAATATATACGAATGTAAGGAGATTTTGAAGGCAGTTCAACTTGGGTGTATGAAAGCAATAAGCTAGAAGACGTTTTGCAGGATCAAAATGTTTTCTAAGACCAGTTTTAAATTAAAGTTGTTTTATTGTTTTAAGATTATTTTAAATTGTGTTAATTAGAAGATCTTATATGCTCCTTATGTATGGAACATTTATATGGATTTATTTGCGAAACCTAGTGACAGGTTTGTACCCGGTTGTTCTCAACCCTTTCCCAGAGCTTGCATTTCCCCCCCTCTTGACCCCAGAGTTTGCATAGTTCGATTTTATCCCCCATCCTATTTGTATTTAGTGTTTGGACTGCCCAATTGATATTTAAAGAATTTACTAATGTTATTTAAGAAATATGCTATAAGAAATTAGGACGTGATTTATATAATAATCATATTAGTGTAACTGTACACTTCATCGTTTCAATTATTGTCTCACATAAGTGTTTGACTTAGCTTAGATAGTTTGACTTAGTTCATAAGAATCGATGTCCCAAAGGAAAACAAGGTATGTGTCTCTCGCACGGGTATTGGTAGTTTGCCCGACTTTAAAACTACCTGGAGGTTCTGAACCAATAGATTAGAAGCATTCATGCTCCGCATATCGATCTCCCAGGAGTTACGGGAAGTCGAACCATGCGCGACAGTCTCCATGTTTTGTGTTTCTATTCATCTTTTATTTATCATCATGACGGCAAGGATACGTTTTTGTAAATATCTAGCAATCTTTCGTTTGATACTTTGTCAACCGAATCGAAAATTTATATATTTTGTTTTCATTGAATCAATGGGCGCAAGCAGTGCAATCTCTTTAATGTACTAAGAACAGCATAAAGTAATCGCCTTGACAGTTGACAGCCATTTTCTAGATATTTATAAGCGCTCCTCTCCAATAAGCGCCCCTCTCTGATAAGCGCCCCCTTGACTTCAAGAAACATTTATAACCGCCCGAGCGCTTATTAGAGAGAATATGGTAGTTTTTTTTTTGAACTAATAATTTTGGAACTTTTAAGTACTATGAAAAGATTGTAGAATAAATGGACGTCGGTTGAAATAAAGTATTTCTGTCGGATGGACATTTTTTTCAATAAATTTCAGTATAATAAAATTGTATGTAATGGTTTTTACTTTTTCATTTCAGTTATTGATGGCCATTTACAATTTCTTACATGAGTTAATGCTACATCTTTTTTCGCTTTTCCATAAATCTTCAATAACCCTTTTTTTGCCGTCCGGTAAATATATCACTTAAAATCAGGGCTTTTTGAACCTAATATAAATTTTCTCTAAGAAACTCATGTGAATTTCAGTAAATATATACATTTGTATTGTATATTGCTGTTCTTCGATCTCAAATCCAAATATTCAAGAGAAAACAACTTATACACCAAACATCACTTTAAGACACACTTTTCTATTCACAGAATCATAAAAAGCTGCATGATTGACATACGTAATTCCGAAATTTTCAAAACAATTCGACCAATTACACCGTAAAACCATTTTTCGCAATTATTCTTCACACATACCAGTCCTGTAAGAAAGCCTTTAGACATGCTACCGTGCGTAATGAACTTGAAATGGAAAAGACGATTATGGAAGCTATCCAGGAAAGGTGTCTAAAACACTTTGGCCATGTAAACAGACGCTCTGTCAGTGAACAGTTAATCAGTGCTATATATCAAGCTTATAAAGGCAATTCCACTGGTAGAAGACCTCCGGGAAGACCACCATTACGATTTCCAATTGAGACAGCAGGGAGAAAAACAATGGACAGGGATAAATGGCGTGCAAGGAACACAGCGAGAGCAAGGAGCTCAACTGCCTAAACTGATCAGTCAAGGAAGTCAAGATAGCCTTTAAAGAAAGGGACAGATTTTCATTAGGAATTTAAGTAAATTTTCTTTGGAAATGATTTACAGATTTAGTTACGTTGTTAGAATGATGTGGTTTTGTTATAGGTAATTGTTTGGGATCATAACAAATTTTTGTTTTTGTACAATGTAACGTAGAAAGGTAATATGTATAACCATACGTGAGCCACACTCATTTTACTGCACAGCACAGTGTCTATCTTTTTTTATTTCATATTTAATGAAAGCAATGTGAAAATGTAGAAATTATTTTTTGAGATAATTGAATAAAAATAATAATTAAAAATCCTATTTCTCAAAAATTACTTACATATCTACAACATTTTATTCTTTAATATATATGTATTTTTTCCTATTTGAAGAATTTATGTACAAGAAGTTTACCTAAGGTTAAGTAAAATGTAAAATTAAATATTACTAAAGCTTGGAAACCGAGCTCTTTTTTTAGAAAGAGAAAGACACAGAGTGAAATTCTACCGATTACAGTCCCGTATATTGTTGTATACGGTAATATACGGGACCCGTATGTGGACATCACAATGTGAGACTTTACCTGATACAGCTAAAATTAAGAGCTTGATTCGCCAAGAAAGTACTATAATATGGTGAGCAAATAGTACAATAGCACAAGATTGTCGTTTCGACCTTATTCAACGTCTGTAGAGGAGGTCATTTCTTATTAAGTGACACACAAATTAGGTGTTGCTTTTATAGAAATACACTCCTCCACAGACGCTTTGTGCGACCGTTGAACAATGTTGAAACCACGTCTTGTACTTACAGGAACTCTTTCATGCCTTACCACATATCAGTGATATACGTATACGCGCATATTTTTTTTGACTTGATTTTGATAGAAAAGAAAATCCTTGAAATTCAAAGTAAAAATCTTCGGTAGATATTCAACCATGGTGTATTTACCTACTAAAAACGATAAAGAAACGTGTGCGTACGTATATCACTGATATGTCGAAAGGATGAATTACACACTGGGCGAAAAGTCAAATTTCCTAATTTGGGAAAGTCCGGAAAAGCTCCGGAAAGATACAGAAAATGTGAACTTTTCTTAGATTTCCAGTTAAAAAAAGGCCGACTTTAACCGAACCTGGAAAGTTGGAAATGTGACCTTTTTGTATATTTCCGACCCTTCAGAAAATATGACCTTTACCAAGAGATGGAAGGCTAGAAAATTTGAGCTTTCTAAAATGCTTAAAAGTTGATATTTCCTAGAAACCTGGAACGTTGGAAATGTGACCTTTTTGCACATTTTTGACCTATCAGAAAATATGAAATTTACTAAAAGATGTAAAGATAGAAAATTTGACCTTTCCAAAACGCTAGAAAGTTGATATTTTCTGGAGAATGGAAAGTTGGTAATGTGACCTTTTTGCATATTTCTGACCTATCAGAAAATATGACATTTACCAAAAGATGGAAAGTTAGAAAATTTGACCTTTCCAAAACACTAGAAAGTTGATATTTTCTCGAATCTGACAAGTAAGAAATGTGACCTTTTTGCATATTTCTGACCTATCAGAAAAAATGACATTTACCAAAAGATGGAAAGCTGGAAAGTTTGACCTTTTCAAAACGCTAGAAAGTTGATATTTTCTCGAGCATGAAAAGTTGGAAATGTGACCTTTTTGCATATTTTTGACCTTTTAGAAAATATGACATTTACCAAATGATGAAAACTAGAACAAATGACCTTTCCAAAATGCTAAAAGGTTATTATTTTCTTGATACTCAAAGTTTGAAATGTGACCTCCTTTTCAAAGTTAAAAACGGTTATAATATGTGATCTTTTCAGTATTTAAAAAATTTGCTAATCAAGATGATTTTCAAACCCAATTGAAATATCTTTCAGATCGATAACATTCTTTGTCATCTAAACGTCGAGTGCATCACATTAAAGTCAGCTTTGAGAATACACGTCTGTTCACTTCATTCCTTAGCGTTACTTTGAATGTGCAAGGCCTGCGAGTCCATCTGGAACGATGCCACAAGACTCGGACATCACACAAAGGTGACCAGCACAAGGCTCTGGCAATCGTAACTACAGGGAAGTGCACGCCCATGCAAGCTTAGTCAAACCGGTACACGGGAGAGTCTCAAGAGCCGCCAGGTT
>JAUBWS010071155.1:0-13829 GCA_032270445.1 Darlingtonia californica
TTAATCATTTGGTTCAATTGGAGGTTTATCATGAAATTGTTAAGAGTATCGTTCATAGTGCTGGTTTTTCCTTCTGACAAATTAACAAAGTTTGGCAGATTGAAATCACCACATATGAATATGTCCAGATGATTACCATCAATATCCTCGGTTGTTCTTTGTGTTGTTTGGTTGGCGATAGACTGTAGCTGTTATAATGTCATCTAATTTTGAGTGAAGTACCAGAGCTTCATTGACTCCATTTGAGAACTTCAGTATGGTTTCAAAATTTTGGGCGAGGTCATCACGAATATATACAGCAACCCCTTAGCTTAGTCTTCTGCTACTTAGTTTGGGGCGGTTTCGATCGCTACGAAATAATTTGTAACCTTCTATGTGCAGTTCAGCTTCGGTGTGGTCTTTTAGCCATGTCTCTGTCAAGGCAATAAAAAGTTGGTCACTATCATGTAGTATGTCATCTACAAATGGAATTGATGACTGAACTGTCATTGGTTGAAGACCTTGAATGTTTAGAAAAGAAAAATTGTTCAAAAGTGTTGGTTTAGTGGTGATGGTCGGTGACTTGAGGGGTGAAGGTGTGTCCGGTATTTGGTATTTGCAGTTGATGTTGGTTGTGGTGTTGTGTGATTGTTGGGATGTTGGCTTTAATCATCCGTGGAATTTGTTCCTCTAACAAGGACAGAATTTCTCTTTTGAAATTTTGAACAACCTCTAAAAAAAAATCATTGTCAGCATGTTTTTTATGTTCAACTTCAACTTCAACTTGTCTTTTCTCAGTTTGTTGTCTTCTTTTTGTGCCTTTTACATGTACAAAAGTGCAAGATTGATTATAGCATGTACCAAATTTGATAGATGATCCTGTACGAGGATTGAGAGTTTTGAGCATGCTTTTGGGTGGTGAAATGGACAGTTTTTCCCTGTTAGTCCAAATTTGCATGTGCCTTTTTTGTAGAAATTACAAGTCTTCTTGTTGGGTTCATTTAACATACCATCTGTTTGTTTACCATGATTGACTTCTTTATTGTTGTGTGTGTTGAATTTAGGGTCTTCTGTTCCTTTTGTTATGTTCTCTTTGTTTGTGGTGTTTGCAGAAGTTAACATAATATTGTTTTTGTGCTCTTTTTGAAACTAATTTCGCAAAAATTCAGTTCTACCAGAATATTCAATGTTTTGATTTGTGAGTATTTCTGAAGGCACACTTTGTGGTCCCAAAGATGGCAGATTTTAAAAATTTTCTGGCTTCTTTTTTCTTATTGCGGATGCATTCAGTTTATTTCAGAGATCAGTGACTACATTACTTTTTTTTCAGCAAACTATACATTGAAAACTGAAAAGTTTAAAGCATGGCTTTTTTTTTTTAAATAATCTTAATCCATAGACTATGGCTAGAGATTACTATTTTTGGTAAGAAAAAGGAATGTTTGAATTTATATATTCAAAATTAATTTCAAAACTAGAAAACATATGTGCTGGAAAACCATTTATTTAAAGAGTCTTTTTCTTTCCGAACAGCAGTCACCAGTTTGTTGACACTATTTACAATTTGTTTTCTTGTTTTTTTGTATTTTATGTTTATAATGTAAAGTTTAATTATGTATGACTGATTATTTTTTTTGAGTCAGGATTTTTTGCCGTGCTAAACAATTTTTATTTTGGCTGAAAAAAATCATACAATATTTTTTAACTAATCAACTTTGTTGAAAATACATTTGGACAGATTGATATTAAGATTGCAAAAAGTTTGAATTTAACTCAATGATGTTTTTCAAGTTTGTTTTGTTTGGTCATATAATTAAAGAGTAATGACATAATATTTAATATTTTGAAATTTTTTCAATGAACCTCGGGGCTATTAAACCCAAAACACCTTCAAAACCATGTTTATAATTACTAGTACAAATTGTGGGCTCCAGGTGTATCAATCTTAAATCTTATCCAATACTAAATCTGAAAAAATTACTGTTGTTCCTAGTAATAATACAAGGTATATACATTTTTCCGTAATTTTATTAACCTTACAAATTTTTCAGGGTACAAATTTCACAATTTTCATGACTTTTAATCATGTTTGTGAATTTATGCCTGTGACCCCATTTGAGTCAGGAGGAGAAAAAATAAAAAAAAATTTTCATGCAAAAATTGAAGAACTTTAAATGAAATCTTAATTAACTATTACTATGTGCTTAAAATATAATGTCTTAGGTACCAAGCTATGAGCACAAAATCTACACAGATGTACTATTGTAGAGGTGGTCATTTTGGCCTTTTAAGGTCACATAGGACCTATATGGACGCAAAACTCGCGACACTTTCTCCTGGTAAAGTGTTTGAATCGAGAAATAAATTGAATAGGTAGAGGGAAATCAATAGGTAGATGAATAAGAAATTAATATATCTGCATGTGCTTTGCTTTCAGAAATCAACTGTGGTTTTACTTGTGTTACTGTTACGAGCCATGTCAGACCATGTTGCTGATTTAATCAAAAACATTCAGTACTGGCTACGACTCGCAGCTTTATTGCAAGGTCCATTACGAGATGCTCTACTTGATGTTCTTCATAATACTCACAAGGATCCTCATTATACTGGTTTACCAACAGATCCAACTGATTTGTACGATGAGTTGAAAAATACATATGGAGCAAACATCCAACGCTTGTTTAAGAAGAAAGTTATCAAACAATCTCAGTACAACTTAATATTTCCTCTAAATGACCAGAAAACATATTCCAGTAAATTTGACATCACATTGATCGTGGTGCTCATCAGCAACTGCACCGATCTAGCTCCACCAAATTTTTGGAAACGTCCGGTTTCCCCGTCGGACAATTCAACCCCTGCCCTTGTTGTTCGTGCCCGGGATTGGAGGAACAGTTTGTTTCATGATGTACCTTTTGAAGTTGATGAAAATGCATTTAAGCAACGTTGGAATGAAGGCGTTGCTATCATCATAGGTCTTGGATCAACGTTCCCACACGCCGATTTGAAAAAGGTATCCTTAGACGCAAAAGATCAAACGACATATCTACTATTGAAGAATTACGTAGATGCAAACAATGAAAGAATTGAAAGAAAAATTGATGAATCACATGAACAACTTAGCAACGACATGGATGATAATTTTAAGCTGAACCAAGATGATATCAATCAACTCAAAGCTAGAATTGAAGAAGTATTGGCATTGCAACAGAAGATTGCTCCAATGCCTGTGAAAGGTTTGTTAACTACTTTATTTTCACGGAA
This sequence comes from Darlingtonia californica, assembly GCA_032270445.1. Taxonomy (NCBI): domain Eukaryota; kingdom Viridiplantae; phylum Streptophyta; class Magnoliopsida; order Ericales; family Sarraceniaceae; genus Darlingtonia; species Darlingtonia californica. The sequence continues at coordinate 3,244 of JAUBWS010071155.1, forward strand.
TTTTTTGTTTTAGAAATAACCCAGGCCATTACCTTTATAACTTGGGAAATTTGTCTACATATATTTTATTGTTAATAGGCCAATTAAGTGTAATTATGTAAGTAGTGTATGAATTTGATACTTGTTTTTAACATTATTTTTACCTCATTAAATTCAACATTTTGTCTTTTTATGAATGGAACTTTAAATTACTTTATGTTACTACTTTCATGGGGTAATGGTAGTAATAATGGTAGTTCTCTTCGACCTGAAAAGGGTTAACCCTACTGGCTCTTGAGGAGAGGGGGGGGGGTTCAGAATTTTTTGTCGCTGTCCAAAGACCACTTTACTCTTGCAGCTAATGTTTTGTTACTGTTCCTGAAATTTTATTGTGTATTAAAATTTCACATTTCGCTTTTGTTCATGACCTATTGGGTCTGGAGGACCCGTGTTTGAGTGGCTGCGGAAAATTAGAAAAAATGTCTATACAATTTGATGCAGAAGTCCATTTGTCTTGAAATTTTGCGCAGAAGATTTTTTCCTGACTTAGAAAAGAGAACTGTATAAAAAAAATTGAACAAATTTGATAAAACACCATATTTGGGCATGTTATCTAAAGACATGATGTAGACAGCGAAAAAATCAACTTACACCCAAATTTTCAAAATTTTCGAAGGTTTTTTTGTCAAGTTGTTCAAAATGTAGAAAAATATCTTTGTGCAAAGTTTCATTCAAAAATAATGTCTCTGTGGATAATAAAATTCGAAACTCTACTTTAGAGGTTTCTCAAAGTTTAAGACTTGCAACTATGGATTTTAAATCTTTATTTAGTACCTTTTTTCATAGATGTTCAGCAAGATGTGGAGGAGGAATTACCAGCCTACCAGTATGTAAATTTTCTCAAATGTATTGTTTTATTTTCACTTTAAACACAGTTTTATGAGAAAAAATGAACTTACACCCAAATTTTGAAGACGTCATCAAAATTTTCGAAGTTGAGATTTGGTTGAAAATTTCCCATTGAAAAAGAGATTACAAATTGAGTTATGATCATGAGCTCGTCCAAAGTAAATGCTGCAATCAGGAAGATTAATTTATTAAACAATAAAGGTTTAACTGTTCCTTTCGTTCAATTGATTCGATTGATTGAAGCAAAGTGCACAAATCTCGTGTAAAAACGTGCCACTTTTTGACAAAAATGACCAAAATGAGCCAAATTTCTTTTTGTTTTAATTGTGTTTAATCTAGAAATATGTGTTCCATTTGACTTCCAAATGATCTGGTTAAGATCAAACTAGTTAATAGTTTCAGAATAAAAGCAACGGTTTTCATTTTAAACGACATGTCGACTGTCATCAGTCATCATCAGGTATGAGAAATGTTACAAAAAATGTTCCATTACCTTTTTAAAAAATTATATATCAGCTAGACTTCTTTTACATTCATTTGTAGCCATTATTTTACATTTTATAGTGATTTTGTTAACATTTATCTTCTAGATAAGTAATAGTCCAAAATCAATCCCACTGCTGATTTTTGTTCTTGATTAAGTTGCTACCTGGACAGAAAAATTAATCTGACTTTTCCAATGTTTGCAGTGGTATTTACAATTAATTTTTTTTCCGGACTGACGGAAAAAAGTGGCAATTGAGTAGGTACCTACTACAAACTTTTAAAGAACATTAACAACTTGTTTTTTTTTACTCAAATCTTTGTAATAGCACATTGTAACTCAATATTACAAGCAAGCTCGCGACTCTCGAGGCATTTCCGAATGCACTCAACTATATTTTATTAAGAATTGTGTAGGAGGCTTTGGCGGAATGGTACTATTTAACAGACGGAGCGATCTGAAACCAGTCAGTTTTAGAGTTAAAGAGCCACATAACAATCCAAGAAAAATTTAAATGACATTGGTCAACCCTGGCTCCATGTCTTGGTCCAATTTAAAAAAATTGCTTGTTTTAGCCTAAAGTTTTGCATAATGACTAATTCAGTTATGCTGAATTCAATGGTGACAGTCAAATTCATAATTTCTGACTTTGCATTCTGTTAGGCCCAATTTGGTCCCAACAAGTAAAAGTGTTTGTTTTGGCTGAAATTTTGCATGTTGAAATAATTCAATTGTGCTGAATTCAGTGCTGACGATCAAATTTTATACTATAAAGCTTGCTTCTTGTTAAGTTAAGTTTGATTTCAAGAATTGATAGTATATACTTGTTTTGGGCTGAAATTTTGCACTGTGACTAAATCAAAATTGTTGTACTAAACTCAACGGTGAATTTCAAATTTCATGATTTGAAGCTTGCCACCTGTTAGGCCCAATTTGGCCCCAAAAATTGATATTTTATTTTAGACTGAAATTTTGCAGAATAAATAATTCAATTTCACTGAATTCATTGGTGGTATTCAAATTTCATAATTTATGGGGAGTTTGTCACCTGTTAGGCCCAATACGGTCCAAAACTTTAAAGTGTTTGACTGAAAGTGGTTCTCTGTCGATACACTAATAAATTGAATGTTCACCAAATTTCTTTTTAAAATTTTTACTCAGATTTAATTTGGGCAAATTAAGAGTTAAAATTAAATGTACGCAAACCGAAATTCTCTAAGGGATCATAAAACTTGAAAAAAAAACGTTGAAAAATGGACTCTAACATGGTTATTCCTATTAACACATGGAAACGACTTTCTATTCAATTGGAAAAGCAACAACAATATGTGACGATCCATGGAAAAAGGTGCATGGTCATTTTTACCGCGATCATACTCCACCCGCTCGCAAAATCACTAAAAACGTCTGCGGAGGAGTGTATTTCTATTTAAATAGAAATGCACTCCTCTGCAGACATTTTTTTAGTGATTTTGACAGGTCAACAAGTAAATTATGGTTGGCTTAATCGTAGGATTCAAATCACATTTACTTTTGATTTAAGCGTATCAAATTCTTTCCTAAAAGCTTCGTCACTTTATGCCTCTCCAATTACTAGTCTAGGTTTATCATGTCATTTTCTCTTCTCATATTCGATACGCTTGCGAAGTCTGGCAAACTCAGTCACACACAGAATACTTATACTACAAAAGACAGCTTTAATTAGATTAATAACATTCAGTGAACCTAGAGCCCCTTCTAATCCTATCGTTAATCGGCAAGTACAAAATGCATACTGTTTACTACATACTACATACTGCATACTGATAATTTACAGAACGATGTATTTACAAATTTTGTAGTTTCCGGAGATAAAGATAATGGGTTGTTTATTCTCATCTGTCGCTAGACAGATAGACTGGATAGACATTGCCAGTTTGCTCAACTAAAGTTGAGAATACAGCTAACATCACAGAGCAGGAGTTATGCATCATATCATTATATGAAAACATAGACATAGACTTTAAACAATACAAATTGGAAAAAAGAAAAATAACATACCTTTGGAAGCCATGTTATGATCTTAAACTACATGTGTTTCTAACTGCATCTGAGGTTTGAGATTCGAGAGCGTGTAGCGGATACAAATTATTAGGGAGATAATGCGTCCTGTTCTGTAAAATACCACACTTACTCCAAAATGTAAACATCCCGAACAGTATAAATTACTGACTCAAAATAACTAAACCATCAATAAGTTTTTCTCATTGATGAGGCTTTAATGTTTTTAAAAAACAAAGAAAATATCATATCTTATTATTGCTTGCTTTTTAATTTATTCTTTTGATAAGTTTGATTTGAATTTGGGAAATAATATACCAGTCCTCATTTTTTTGGTATGCAGTATGTAGTATGTAGTACGCCGTACGCATTTTGTACTTGCCGTATCATTAATCACTTAAAAATCCTAAAGTTCTTCGACCTTGTTGAACTCTAGAACATTCTCTTTATTCATCAACACATTAGTCAAAATTTACCTGTTGATATTTTAAAATTTGAAAAAATTCAAAACACCATTTGAACTACAAGAGGAGTAGGAGGAGTAAATCTCTCGGCCATGGTCTTCTAAATTTCAGAACAAGAACCTTTGGCCTAAGAACTCAGACACATCTCTCGAGCTGTCAAAGGTCAAAGAACAGGCATTTTGTCTATTTTCTGCTGACGTCAGCAATTTGTACGTGTGTGTATGGATCATGAAAATTATTTAACGATTTGGTCATTCATAGTACTTTCAAAAATGGTATGGTTTCTGAGATTTTCACAAGCTGATTTTGAGTTATTTCTTGTTTAGTGTCGGGAAAACTTGCAAAATTTGCTGACTCAGCACTTTTTAAGCACTTTTGTCAATTTTAAAATGCCAATAACTCTGCAAGGCTTACTAAAACCCCATAAAACATACCATTTTTTGTAAGTAATATGATTGACCAAGTCTAAGATATTTTTTATGATGCATACACACACGTACAAATAGTTGACGTCAGCAGAAAATAGACATTTATCAGAAATTTAACAAACGACCCAATTTTTTTTACCTACTTTTCATGATCTACTTACGAAAACAACCAGATTTTAGAAATTCAAACTTTCAAAATTCCACTTTCAAAGGGGAACCATTGACAGCCTTGAAAACCCCCTTAATGGCCCGATTTCAAAGTGTTTATCACCTATCTAGCCTGAAAACCATCTTAAAATGTGTTCAAGGGATGTTTGAGGACCTAAAAATAGTAGTGTGCAATTTTTTAGTAAAAGGTGGGTTTTTGACCTTATTTCCTGGACTAATTCTATTTAAGCAAATACGTCTAACTCTAAAGATTGGTATCTATATCACATCACACCAAACAAAATTATAAATAATGCAATAATTAGCTATATTCATTTCTGCAAAGTCTACGGTTGCAGATAGCCTTAGTTGTAGCTAGGCTTTAGTTGTAGCTATTTTATGATTGTACACAATTTAGCGATTAGCAGTAGCTACAGTATTGTGGTGGTCTCCGACGACTTCTTTTGTTCTTAAATAAATAGATTAATCTACGCTAATCCAATCTAATTTCTTGCCGTTTAAAATTTTAGCCAAGAACAAGAAGCACATTTAAATTTTGGGAACAATTGGTCCTAACAGGTGACAAAGTCCAAAATTTGAACATCACCATTGAAGTCAGTGCAATTGATTTAGTCACCATGCAAAATCTCAGCCAAAAACAAGCACTTTTATTTTTTTGGACCAAATTGGTCCTAACAGGTGTCCATTGAATTCGGCATAATTGATTTAGCCACATTGAAAATTTTCGCCCAAAAACAAGGATTTTTTTGGGGGCCAAATTAGGCCTTACAGGTGGCAAGCTGCCAAGTTATGAAATTTGAACGTCGCCATTGAGTTCAGTACAATTGATTTAGTCAATGTACAAAATTTCTGCCTGAAACAAGACTTTTACTTTTTGGGACTAAATTAGGCCTTAAAGATGGCAAAGTCCATAATTAGGAAATTTGATTTCAGCATAGATAAATCAGTCAATGTTCAAAATTTCAGTCGAAAACAAGCACTTGTTTTACTTTTGGGACCAAATTGGACCCAAACACGGTAACAGGGATGACAGGTGTCATTTAAATTTTTCTTGGATATGTTATCTGGCTCGTTTAACTCCAAAACTGGTTGGTTTCATGTGGTTTAATATGATGGTTTCAGGTAATTTGAGGTCACTCAGTCTTTTAGCAAGTACCTTGCAGAATTAAAACTAGTCTACAGGACATTGCGTATATAACTTTTTCAAAAGTTTTCTCAATGTTAGATAAAAGTGAAATTGGGTGGTAGTTAAGAACTTTCAGAGAAGAACCTTTACTAAAGACCAGAATAATTTTAGAAGTTTTAAGTGATTGATATGTAATATGGTACTGTTTTAAACATTTTCAAAAAAAATTTCTGACATTTTTGACACAACTTACCAATCTTTTGATCATGCGGCCATATCGACAAAGTATTTCACAAAAATAATCAGATAATTTTTTCAAAAATTCACAAAATTTCAAAGCAAAAAAGCCCCTAGGCCGAATGGAGTTAACGTGAGGTGCGTCAGGGTTCTAACTGGTAGAGTTCTTTAATGATTTTTTTGTTACAGGGGAAAGAAAGAAAGAGTTTTGGCTAGAGTTTTTGAAGTAGTCATAAAATATTTGGATGTTGGGGGGGAGGAGGGGTGTTGGTCCTTGCTGCTATAGAAGTGAAGAAATCTTTTTTTGGCTATTGCAGCAGTGACCAGAGTATCTCCAACATCGATTGACCACAATAGTGGAGGAGGTTAACGAGATTTTGTAGGTACTGTATAATCCCATTTACACGTTCCCAAATCTTCTGCTTGTTATGAGAATATGAGAATTTGTGTGGAAGTTAGTTTTACTTTGTCTACACAATTTAACAATGATGCTTATGTAACGTTTGAACCGTGTCTGATGGCAACACGCCAGCGTAGGCTATCATCTGCCACTAATTGTTGATATGAGTTTTAAAATTCCCTCTTTGTGACATTTGACCAACTCAAATTTGAACTATAGGAATAGCGCATGTAAGACGCTTTTCTGGTCATTCATTGGATAGCCCGAAATTCTGTTGGCCAGTTTGTCCAAAAGAGGAGATGTTGGTTTTAGAATCTTGATACCGCAGATCACATCTGAACGCATCCACAAAACGACGCGTATCTTCGTCAGATGTAGATCTATCTTCACTGATGCCATACAACAACCGCTTTTGAGGACACGTTATGATCGTTAGGGAAACGTGAACATTTTGTCAAAATATTTCGTAGAGACGACCAACCCAAGCACTTCATTTTGTTTTTTGCAATTTTAAAACTTTGCTGTTTTGTAAGTTTTGGACCTTTGACCTTTTAAAATTCACTAATGCAAAATTTTTCAAACAGATTGAAAACCGAAATTGTGGCCATCTCTTGAATTTAATTAAATCAAGGAAAAAGTTTCTTCATTTCATCACTTAGTATAGTGGTTGTATTTATTTGATCTATTTTTTTTTTTTTTAGGTTAAAGTTTGAAATCGAGAAGGCAAACATTGAAGATTGCATACTATCATGTAACCAAGTCCTTGATACGAAATGCCCCATGATGTTATTTTCCAAGCGAGATGGAGATTCAGAGAAGGTTCAACATAATGAATGCGAATTTTCAGTAGTCAAAACTACAGAACACAAAACTTATGTGTCAATATTTTCTAGTGTATTGGAAACAGGATACAATTACATGTTCCAGTTAGAGGCTAAAGATCTGTCCGGAGAAGAAGCCACAATAGTCTGCAATGATTTGAAACCAATTCGTAAGTACTATATAGATTTTGGGAAAGTGTTTTTATCGATCTTGATAAAAAGAAAGATGTGTTGCAAAAAATCGTTGACGTCATGGCATACTTGCTGATACCATCGTTTCTTAAAAGGTCCCATACTTTTAATTGCCTAAATCACGATTTTATGATAACTTTTATTTGGAAAATGATTCTTTACAGTCACATATTTGTCAGTTTTCAAAAAATTCGAAAGATTTTTTATACAAGGGGGTAATCATAGGAGAAAAATCAGCCCTAGGGAAAACTAGGGCATGTCTTATTTTCTAAACAATAGACAAAATGTAAACGAATATCATGTGACTACATCAGCCGGCTTGTACGAACAATACAAAAAGTTCAAACAAATATTTATAACTTATCGACTTTTCAAAAACAAAACTGAAAAAACCTCATATGAATACGAGAGAATTTCAGTCCTGCTAACCGAGCCAGCCTTGTTAAGCGAGCTCATATGAACAGCCCCCTAGGTGACCCCAGAACTTTCCACTAATATTGATACCATGACAACATGTTTCCATGTATGACAATACTTTTCAAAAATTTCCCATAGACAATTTTGCGAAAACTTACGAAATCGCAGGGCGTAGTCGAAGAAAATCGCAGAAATATAGTGCGGCATTTTGCGTGATGTAATGTGTTGATGCAACAATGATGAAATTGCATCTTTAATCACTTAAATGTGTCTTCTATCAGTTTTTTGAATAAGTACATGTTTTTTCTTCTTAACCCTATTTATAAATCCTGATCTAAATAAGCTAGAGCAATGAAACTTGGCAGGAATATATAGCTTGCTATAAAATCTACAACTTGATAAAAAATAAATTTCCAAAATGGCTGCCATTATGCTGTGACGTCATCATATAATGTGAAATTTATTAAGGATTTTAGGGAACATTCTTTGAGATAAAGTTGCGGGAGATGTAATAAAAATCTTTTTTAATTCTGTTCTCATTTTCTATGACATAAAGGATTGAAATTTAACATATTTTTCACAAAATCAAATATTTTACACAGGCTAGTGAACTATAAGTCTAATTTCAAGAAGAAGCATAATGATGATAGAAAAAAAGTTGTCTAATTAACTAAAACGACTGAACTGACATGATTTTTACAAGTTTGATATTTAAATTATACTGTCGACTGTAGCTGTATTTAAGAAATCTTCACATTTTGCCAAAGCATTTGAAATCAGTACAGAAGTATACACGACATCTAAATTAGTAATTAGTAGTTGCATTGGTATTTGTTTTTGACAATATATTAATATTTACTTTGGATAGATCGACAGATTGATATTTATTGTGGATAGCCTAAATATCCCAGGCCAGTTCGATGGTCCTTACGAAAGACAGCCTTTCAAGATGTTTTTGTGATTTGATTCTTAGTCCGACCAGTTATATTTTAGGAAGACTGCGTTTTAGTCAGAACAACAGGACATGACAGGAGTAGGGATCAAACCAGAACCTTGAGTTCATTTTTCAACTGACAATATGTTTTCCAAGCTCAAGAATGTTTTGACCAATGAATGTCCTCTAATGAAAATGTTTTGACCAATGAATTTCCTCTAATGAAAATGTTTGACCAATGAATGTCCTCTGATGAAAATATTTTGACCAATGAATGTCCTCTATTGAAAATGTTTTGACCAATGAATGTCCTCTGATGAGAATGTTTGACCAATGAAATCCTCTGATGAGAATGTTTGACCAATGAATGTCCTCTGATGAGAATGTCCTCTAATGAAAATGTTTTTACCAATGAATGTCCTCTGATGAGAATGTTTTGACCAATGAATGTCCTCTAATGAAATATCAACGTGGAAAACCCAAAGAGATTTTACATTAAATGCACACAGCAAGAATTCATCCACAGAAGGTATTTCCACCAGGACTGAGCGATAGAAGATTAATCGTTATGGTCGTTAATTCTGCAATCACCGTTTTAGGAATCAACTTAAGTGTGGTAAAGAAAGGGTATTTAAAAATATGTTTCAATCAGGGTATCTCAAAAGTTTTTTTTCGAGAGACTGTTTCAATATGTATTTTTGGTGTAATTTGTAATGTTATTGTAATACGGATTTTCGCTGGCAAACATAATGCGCGAACCCATTTTTACCGCGTAACTACCGTAACTTTAACGTATCTCTTTCTATATTTGTTGTGGCAAACCACACAACGAGATAAATTTTTTCAGCAGCATGTATCTTTTTTACATGAAAAATAAAAGATACAAACGAAATTTTTGACTTCCTCAAAGCAAACGGCAAACTATGTTAACTTTGGCGAGAATTTAGATCGGCGAATGTTAATTCTTTTAAATTTTGGTGGGGATTTAATTGTGAAATTTCCCAATTTTGCCAATTTTACCCCGACCAAAATTTGTCCCAAAAGCTTTTAACTGATGCCAATGATTATTCTTCAATGGCTATTTATCTTCGCCTTAGGTGGTGCAGAGTGTCATTATGCCAGCATCAATTCTGAAGATGTAATATTAATTAGTCATAACGATGGTAAACCATGTAATGTTCATTTCTTCAAATGCCAACACGAAATCAAGCCGGACAATGAGTGCAAACCGATATTGAAAGGGGCATCGAGTTGTGCACGGACAGTATCCGAATTCCGGGAGCTTGCGCGTGAATATCAAAAGTACAGTAATGTTATGAGATTCCCACCGAGGTATGTGTGTATTTATGTATTTGCTTGTTAATAGTTGACCTGACCTTTCATGAAATTTCGTGTGGATATAATTTCGCGGCTTTTGGTTCATTCACATGCTTTTTTTCTTCAATTGCTTAGGGATTTTTGCCAACACAAGGTATAGAAATATGATCAATAGTGGTCAACGAAGAACACAGACAGCTTTGAAATACGATTTATCTACATTATTTATCCCTAAATGAATTTATCTTTTTGTATTTTCCTTTGTATTTATTCTTACATCTTTTCTAATATTCTTTATTATTTGTTATTATTATTTACGGCTATTTTCCAAGGATAGCCTCTTCAGTCCTTTTTGAACTGTTATGAAGCTGATTCCTGGAAAAACCCGCAAAGAAACTTTTGGAATTAAAAGTGAGGTAGTTTTCACTGCCGGAAGCCTTGTAAGTGGCGTCCAACCCGGGACCTCTAATTTTAAGTTCAACGCTTTATCCAGTTTTTCTCAGATCTACAAATTTTCCGAAAATGTTATCTTTCGTTATCTTCTTTTAAGGTATATGATCAACGATCCCACTGTCAGACATGTTGGGGATGCATTGGAGAAACTCCTCCCTCGCAATGTTTCAAATGGTAAAGTGGTGACTGGATACGATGTGGCAAAGCATCTTCAGGT
>JAUBWS010071166.1:0-13829 GCA_032270445.1 Darlingtonia californica
TATCTTCGATAAAAAGTGCGGGAAAAAAGCCTATACATAATCACGTGACCTACTTCACAACAAAAGATAATTTAACAATAAGACGCGTTACGTCAGTCTATTTTCTACATACTCCCCCCGGTGACCACAGTCACTGACGGTCCATTCGTCTCTTAAGTTCACCAATGACGGCCGCTTGTCGACGCGGTCTTTGTTCGACTTGCTCCTCAACTGGCTCGTTAGTCTCAAGTTCAGAATGTTTCTCAAACTCATCAACTTCAAGGTTGATTAACTTCTGTAACGGTCTCGTAACTCGAGTACGTCTTCCTTCCTTCGAAATCGTAGTGACAACGGCACCTCGAACGTGATTATCTCTTCCAATGACAAGTGACTCGACTTTCGCAATACGCCACGTACTTCTTGGAACCAGGTTGTCCTCCTTTATCACAACAACATCTCCGACATTCAGTGAGTTTGTTTTTGAAGTACGTGTACGACTAGCGGCATACATGTGTTGTTCACGTAGTTCGGAAAAGTATGTTCGTTGAAAACAGTTCCAAAACTGTTGAATCGTACGTTGGACGTAACGTGCTCTCTTTCCGATGTTCGTAGCTGGCTTGATCATTCCAGACGGAATTGTTTCGTTACTTCTTGCAGACATGTTTCGTCCGGTAAGCAAGTGGGACGGCGTTAACGGCTCGCTTACGTCGTCGTACAAATACGTAAGGGGGCGACTATTGATAATACCTTCAACTTCAATAAGTGTCGTCTCCATTTCCTCATAAGTCAGACGAGCTTTACCAAGTACCTTTCTCAGAGGTAGTTTAACTCTGCGAACTAACCTTTCATAGAATCCACCCCACCACGGTGATGCTGGGAGGATGAATTCCTTTTGAATACAGTTCTGTAATAGAAAAGATTTGACCTCTTTTGATTTGAAATACTTTGCATTGTCACTCAGTAACATACGAGGATATCCACGTCGAGATATAAATCTTTTCATGGCACGGACGAAGGCTGGTCCATCAATATCTGGAGTTAGTTCCAAATGAACGGCTCGGCTTGTTGAACAAGTGAAGATGCAGATGTAGGCCTTGAACAACACATCGTTCTTCACGAAGATGGATTTCACATAACAAGGTCCTGCAAAATCAGTCCCTGTTGTCTCAAAACAATACTCAGATGCGAGACGATATGATGGTAGGGCTGGAGACGGTGGCGGAACCATAGGCCTAGCTTGATGTCGCCGACAGGTAGCACAACGATGCAGTACTCTCTTTACAACTTGCCGACCCTTTACAACCCAAAAACGGACTCTCAATCTATTCAATGTAGCTTCTACTCCACCATGAAACACCTCAAGATGACATTTCCATATCAACAATCGAGTGAAATGACTATCTCTTAACAAAATTGGAAACTTCTGACCTGAACTCAATTCAGCATTTTCTAAACGACCTCTTGCACGTAACAAACCATCTTCGTCTTCAAACAAATTCAATGACTTCTCAACAGAATGAAACCTTTCATCACCTCGAATGACAGATTGATCAAATTTAAGGAAAATTAGCTCTGCTTGGTTTATCTCAGAGACACTTAAAAATTGTTCAGTCACTTTATCATTATTTCTTAAATTGTGAATGAATCTTAGCACGTAAGCCATTGTCCTTTTTAAACGGTTAACGTCACTGAACTTCTCGACTTGAATTATATTTGCAATATTTGGTGATTGTACATTTGTATGACAGGTGATGGTTTCCTTCACAGGTTTGATTTCTGCTGTGGTTTCCTTGATGGGTATTGAAGTGTCCGGCCAATTTGTAACAGGGTGTGATAGAAACTCTGGGCCGTTAAACCATAACGCGTTGGGTAGTAGATCGTCTGGCATAGCAGTTCTGGTTGCGATATCTGCAGGATTCTTCGTTCCGGATATGTGACTCCATTTATTGTGGTCGGTTAAAGATCGGATCCTATTAACACGGTTTTCAACCCACTGTCTCCACTCTTTATGTATGCTTTTGATCCAGCATAGTGCGATCTCCGAATCACTCCAATAAAAACACTGTATTTGTTGGCGTACAGTCTGTAAATTAGCAGCAGTAAAAACGGACTGGACGAGATCAGCTAATAGTAAACATGATAACAGTTCTAAACGTGGTATCGTTAACTTCTTCAAGGGTGCAACCTTTGTTTTGGAGGTCAAAAGGTTGACAGAAACACCTTCGCTAGTTTGTTTTCGTACGTAAACAGCAGCACAATACGCAGATTGTGAACTATCACAAAATCCATGTAGTTGAATATCATCTGATATGGAAAATATGAACCGTGGTATCCGGATACGTTGCATTGATTCTAAACGTGAAATGAATTCTTTCCACTGACTCAAAACGGGTTCTTGGACGACAGCATCCCAATCGTAATGTCTATTACATAACGCTTGAAAGATTACCTTTGATTGAATTGTAATCGGTGATATTAAGCCGAGTGGATCGTAGAACGACGAGGCTACGCTTAAAATGTTCCTTTTGGTCAACTCAATACTCGATGATTTTTCGATAATGTTTTCAAATTCAAATATAAATTCGTCATTTACAGTGTCCCACATGACGCCAAGAACGGATTTCAGCTCTTTTTCAGTATTAACTACGCCAAATTGATAGTCTGAAAAACTTAACTCGTCACTGTTGGATTCTACGAAAGCAGTGTTATCGGTCTCTTTTTCATTGATTAATGTTTGTAGTTCGTTACAGTTCGTGACCCATTTTCTCAGAGTAAAACCTCCATCAGCCATTGACCCTTTCGTTTTGCGGTAAAATTCGTACCCTTCAGCAACAGTATCAGCACCATCTATTAAATCGTCTACATAAAGATTTTCCAGCAACAACTCGACAAACTTGGAATCTAAATTTTGCGTAGATTCCAATGAATGGAAATGATGGTGAATAGTTCCTTGCAAAAGAAAGGGACTGCTAGTCAACCCGAAAACTACACGATTAAAACGGTAAATAATCTCTTCATCTGATTGTTTGTCAAACCACAAAAATCTCAAGAAGTCTCTATGCTCCTCATGAATAGCAATATTCAGAAACGCTTGTTTGATGTCAGACGTAATTGCGATCTTATTTAAGCGAAATCGAGTCAAAATGTCAAATATCTTGGACAAAAGGTTTGGACCAGAATATAAACAGTCATTTAGCGACGGTCCAGCGGTTTTCGACGAAGCATCAAACACGACTCTCACTTTAGTTGTCTCCCTTTCTTGGCGAACAACTGCTCGATGCGGTAGGTAATGTACGCTGCCTGGATTTGGTGGGTCAGATTCAGGACACACTTTCTGGATGATACCATCACGTTCATAATCGTCAAACACCTTCTGATAAGTTCCCTCTAACTCGGGGTCTTTTTGTAATTTACGACGTAATGACGAAAGCCGACCTTGAGAATGACTGTAGTTGTCCGGTAGTAGCTCATGATACGGTTTGAAAGGTAGTTTATTTACATAACGTTCTCCGTTAAATTCAATGTCACTCAATAAAGTTTCCTTTACTGGTGGATCGCATATGCTTTCTATCTCCCAAAATCGGTGAAAATTTTCATCAGAGACACTACTTTTCATGACATGAGTGTTCACTAAATTTACTGACATTGTAGGCAGAGGTTTATACGGTCCGGATAAAATCCATCCTACGCTAGACTCGACAGCGGTTGGCTCACCTTCATTTCCTCTCACAATCTTTCCGGTCATAAAAGAATAATAAAAATCAGATCCAATTAATATTTGAACGTTCATACTGTGACAGTTTACATAATCGGAGAGGTACAAATTCCTTAAATGTTCATACTGTGTTTGTACATAAAGTGGATGTTGGTGTGACAAGGGCGAACATATTTCCGGAGTAACTAATGCCTCAACATACACATTGGTTGAACCATTACGTGATTCTACGGCAAATTGAACCACGTCCATTTCTTTCGTGTAACAGTTGAGATTTCCAAATGTTCCTAAGACGACTCTTTCCCTACGGACAACAGGCAATTGTAGTTTGTCTACTAATGATTTCAAAATATAACTCCTTTGTGATCCTCCGTCAAATAATATTCGTGAAAACACAGTGTTTTTTTCAGCAATGTTTAAAATATTCGCTCGTCCGGTTTGTAACAAAACTGCATTTTCCACATTCGTATGATTTGAATGGGCGGTATTCGCCTGGGTACTCGTCTGCTTCGTCTGATTGGTTGTTGATTGTTTCTTTTCATGCTCACACAAAGAGATATGGTGTCTCCTTTCACAATTGTTGCATAAATATTCCTTTGTGCAGTCCTTTGAAATATGTCCAGATTGTAAACAAACAAAACATCTAGCCTTTTTTCGTAGTAAAGCAACTCGTGCTTTCACCTCTGTTACATTTAAACACTGCGACGGAGTGTGTCCTCTTTTGTTACAGAACACGCACGATAATTCTCTTGTTTGTTGATAAAAGGCAGATGTACTGAACTGTTCATTGTTTGAGGAATGTTTTGATGTTGATTGTACGTTAGAACAACGTTCCTTCGCTTCTAACTCGTCTTTCATCATACTCAAAATAGTTTTCATGTCCCAAACATCACTTTTAAAATGTCTAGAAATTATCATTCTCAACTCGTTTGGCATTTTTTGCATAAGATTTGGTACAAGAAAACACCCATAAGATTCCATTTTAATGTCAAGAGAGTGCAAATTTCTAACGGTTGACTCTAGTTTATCGTATAATGTTCTCAGTTCTTTCACTTGATTCATATTACGGACTGTAGGAAGCTGCTGCAAAGACTCCATATGTGCATTAATAAGTTGCTGTTTACCGCCAAATCGTTCTTTCAAAATGTTAATAGCTACGCTGTAATTGTCTTTTGTCAACGCTAAACCGGTGATACAATCGCTTGCTTTCGAGGTCAACAAGGATTTCAGATACGAAAACTTGCTTATATTTGCTATGTCGGTACGTTCATGGATCGATGACTCGTACTGGTCCCAAAAGGTCTGCCACTTGAGGATATCCCCGTCAAAGTTCGGTAGTTTGATTTTCGGTAATTTTGCCTCAACGGTTTTAACAGAATCGGTCGATGATGCGATTTCAGGTAAGGAGGAGGGTGGTGATTCAGTGTTTTTTGTGATGCATTCGTTAACCTTTGCGATGATGAGAAAGAACTGATCAGCGAATTCCAAGTTATTTTCAATTTCCTTTGTGTATGCTTCTTCTTCCTCTATAAGGGCAGCTATCTCGTCGTCTACCAGTCGTATTTTTTCAAATTGGTTTTCTAAATTTGTTTTCAAGGACTTTAATTCAGTCAGTTTTTCTGGGGTAAAGTCATTAAGTATCTCCATCGTTCTCTGTTCTAGTTTATTTTTAAAATGACGTCTGAGCGCACCTTGCGAGAGCTTTTTCCTTTTTATTTCATCCATGCTATGACAACAACAACACAACTCAGAAATCTCAAAAAAGACAACTCAAAATGATATTACGTTCTCAAAAACAATATTCTGCCATGCAACATGAACTCAACAACAAAATTTCTTCTTGGAATGATAACATCAATTTCTTCAAGAATAATATGATTATGAACTCGACAACAACAATTTTCTCATAAAATTGAACTCAAAACAATACTCTTCTTCTCTCCACAAAAAAACCAATGTAATCAAAATGATTCAACTATCCAACTAAACTCCCGGGTCGCGGCACCATGTAGTAAATTCGTTTTGAATTCTGTAAATTTTAAAGCTAACTCAATTTTTTGAACAATACTCAATATAACACGTTCTTCTTCGTGTTCAACATACTCTCTCTATCTTCGATAAAAAGTGCGGGAAAAAAGCCTATACATAATCACGTGACCTACTTCACAACAAAAGATAATTTAACAATAAGACGCGTTACGTCAGTCTATTTTCTACACATGTATTCACTTTTTGCGGATATTAACTGTAACACGGTTGCCAGGCTGAAGGATACCTATAACTTATTTGATTCAATGCAAAATTTTCAGGAAATTGTTGATTATTGTGATGTCATGGCAAATTCTTAGATATAATTTTCACTTAATTCGTGTTACAAAAATTGCTTGTAACTCTGTATTTGTTGAGTTGTGTTCTCTCTGTTTAAAATTTTAGTTTGTCAACTGACATTGCGTGCCATTTCTGTCTTAATTGCAACATAATCGGCTTTGTTCTATAAGCGTAAGCACCACTATATAACCTTTTTTATACTGATATTAATTAAAAATTTTAGACCATTCCATCAGTTTTTTTCTCTCTCTTGAGTAACTTTTTGTTTTCTGACGAATTATTCTACATATTCTGTTTGGCTTTATCAATTAAAAAACTTTTATCCAATGTAAAAAAAAATTATTCAACACAAGATATGAGTTGGATTGCTTAAATAAAATACTGCAAGTAATATGACTGTCAAGAGCTTAATTCCTTAGTCTGTAACCCTAAATTTAAATTCTCAGTATTTCATCTTGACTTAAATTCTCTGAAGCAACATTTCGTCTTTATCCCCTTTACGAGAGCATAGTTATTTTTTTTAGCAAAAATCCCAGCCACCCTTTTATTCAGGACTCGAGAGCATAGTTCCCAGAAACTAAAAAACAGAAGAAATGAATCACTAGACCATAAGTTATCTTGTTTTTTATCAGGTGTAATACCCTTGCTTAAAAATTCAAAACTACCCATGAAAAAGTTTTCAAGGAGTTTCAAGCTTTCTTCGTGAGAAAAGCAAAATTAAGGAGTTTCCTATGGAGAGCGTGAAAATTCCAAAAATGTGTGAATCCTTTTATCAAAGTATCAGATCAAATAACTTTCGTTTATACAAAAGGGTACATTAAGTGCAACAAATCTCGGACATAAAATTTTCGGACAAGTATGTTCAGACAAAATATTTTTTAAGCAGATTTTCGGACGTTTATTTCAGGTGAAACATTGTGAGAGGAAGAGTGGCAATGAAACTCAATTACACGAGACAAGAATTGCTTAGTTTGGGACTATTTTCTATTTACATCAAATATTACATCACTAATGCCATTGTTGTCAATAATTTCTATAATTGATGCAATTTCGATATATTCATTTCGCTTGATTTTCAATGAAATTTTTGACAGTAACAATAATGAGGAGCTTTAAAATTGTTTATGAAATATTATTTTGAAAACAATGAGATTTTTTCTTGAAAGGCCGTTTCAGACGCTAAACACGTAATACCACCAAGAATTTCGGACTTAAATGTTTTTATTTCAAAGGTATTTTTGAATTACTTAATGCCAAATTTAAATGACAAAATGGCCATTAACGAGTCCAAAGGGCTCTTTAATTGAAGTGTTTTGCTTAAATATCACAAGATGAGAAATGATGTTTATAAATCAACGGACTGTGTAGCCAGAATATGTTTCAACAATGTTTGTTAGTAGTAAATTAATCCCTTTCACCACATATGAGCCTTATGAGAGTTATAGGCTAGATTTTGTTTTTTCAACTAAACATTTATAACAAAACAAGAAACGCTTTCTTTAGTTTAAAAAAACTCTCCAAAGACTTTTTAAATATCAAATTATTTTTACCATTCCTTAATTACAACCTCGTAATGTTTCTTACGTGTTTCTCAGTTCTTTGCTGATTTGAACCTCATGTTTCTTATTCCCGTGTTTCTTAAGAAAAACAAAAAACACGTATAAAACAATAGGAGCACCTTACCTTGTAGAGCGACATTCTGTAAACCGCGGTTGATATCTTCTCTCAGTTCTAAAAACATATGATTTTATATATAAAACACATGAAGTAGGAGCGTAACATAGTGGTCGAAATTTCACAAATGACCCCATTATTCTTATCTTCTTTTCACGCTCTATTAAATAGAAAAGGTAAATTCCTATTTAATAAACGTACAGTTTTTAAAACTTAGTGCGTTTAATGGGATAAAAGGTTGTCAATGGACCCCCTTTAAATTTGACTGACCCACTACAAAGAGCAAACATGCTCATTACACAATACAAATTGATCCAATAATCACGTCAGTTTTCTCATCTACATTTAATACTCTATCCATTGGGTAATTTACAATATTCAGGGTTAGCACTCTTTCTAGAATGAAAATTCAGTGGAATTTATTTAAAAACTTTGAGTGAAATTTGGACTTTATTTAAAAGATCATTATAATTTCTTAAGTAAAATTGAGGAGAGTTGAGATTAACTTCTTGTTTTTCTAGAATTATGGTGATTATATCGCATGAAATTTTCTAGCTGTTTGCTGAAATTTTTATCGAGTCGCATCATGGTTTTGGATCTTTCATAATCAAATCTGAGAAAGAAATTGCATAAAACTAGCTTATACAGGTTATCCAGAAAAAACAGAACGCTCTTAGTTAATTGTAAACAGTTTGTTTCTGCTAATCCATGAAACCAAGTGTTTTTTTACGACGTAGGGAATTGCAAATGATTTCAGAATCTTTTATAGAAAAGTTATATCAGCAATTCGCGCTTGCACATCATTAAATTAATTTCTTAAAGTCTTTTTGGATTTGCATCTTTAAATATGTTTCTGCGTAAATTTATCGTTCTCTTTTTTCCCATACTTCGGTATGGTCTTATAATATGCACCGTAATGGAAAAAATATTCATGGAATTTACCTTCGCAATTTTAGCCCTAAATCGCAAAATCAAATTCCGTGAAACTTTCAAAATTTCTAAATCGTGAAAATAAATTCCGAAAAATCCAATTTTCTCTATGATTTTCTTACTACAGAAATAGTAATACCTACAAATTTTCAAATTCGAGAAAATAGCGAAAATCAATTCCGCAAAACTTGTTGATTTTGAACTGATCCACCGCAAAAACAAATTCCGCAAAAATTTCATAAGGCAATTATTTCTTCCCTTAAGGTATTTCGTACATGAATTGCCCAGAGCTTTCTTTCATGTTGAAATATCGATAAAAACATCATGTTTTAAATAATAACCCCACCTAACATTTCCGATTTATCAGCTTTCTGGTCCAAATCACTTTTATCAGCCTTTTGGCTCAGATCACTTTTATCAGCTTTTTGGTCACAATAGCTTTTATCAGCTTTTTGGTCCAAATCACTTTTATCAGCTTTCGTGGTTGATAAATGTTTAAGATGTTGCTTTAAGTATTCAATGTATTTCATGTTATGTGCAATATCTTTCGTATTATCGCTGGCCATGTCTTTCAATTCATCAACTTCATTTGACAAATCTTGTAAAATCTTTCCAATGGTAGCAATGTGTGGATCCAAAGGTTCGGTTTTCAATTGATGAAAAACATTCATTCGACTGTAATTCAAACCTTTCAATATCATTTCGATTTTGTTCCAATAAGAATTGAAATGAACAGGCGTGATAATATCTTTCAATGTTCCGTGTTTCAGAGCATTTCGAATTTCTCTTGCCAAGAACACAAAAGCTCCAATAGATTTGTCGTTTTGATTGACAGCTGTTATATGCCATCCTCCAAATGGCTTTATATTCAATACCGATCTTATAACTGCTATCAATAGTGTGATGTCCCAATCTTGTATATTTGTTTTTCCTGTTGAGGGACATAAAATATCCCATTGTGAATTGGTCAGTCGAGCTTTATGTAATGGGTGATTATTGTTTTGTTTGATCTGCACCATGCCATTGTATAAATCGGTACCATCTTCGGGAAGCCCAATATAGGTGGGATTATTTTGTTTGTTGTGTACAACTTCAATAAGAGCTTCTATGACACAAATCTCCAAAGCCAAGTTGACTCTAATCCAATATTCAGATTGAGATACAATTGATTGAGTTGACGAACTCATTTTCTTGTAATATTTATATCAATTATTTCTTGTTTAATTTTTTCATTTTTTTCACTTCTAAACAAGAAAGAGTGTACAAATTAATCTGTTTGATCATTTGGAGATGACAAAAGTGGTATTAAAGCCATCAAAAAAACAGAAAAAAACAAAAAACACAGATTATTCTTATCCTTTTTTCCCTGTCCCGAGATTATTTTCTTTCAATTTTACCTTAGCAACAAACTCTCTATTGTATTACTATTATAGTCATTTGGTTTTCTATAATGTTATGTACGTCACAAGCGACGATGACATTTGAACGGAAAATAAGTTTTGCTAAAAACAATTATATAATGCTAAATTTACCATGGATATTTTTAGTTATACCTTCCCATGCATAGAATATCCTCCCTGTGATTTGTAACAAAAAACTAGGTATAGAAAATCTTCAACGGAAGCTTATAAGCCAGCAAAAACTATTAAAATAAATTCTTAACAGTCAAGTCGGTCCTCTGTCACCCATGTTTTGAACTAAGCTGATTTCCTATCAATATTCTAGCTCTCAGGCTCTCAGTATAAAGACTCTCGGTCTTTATAAATGGAAAGTGTTCCAAAATGTTCCAAAAATGTAACTAGCGGGTGCGAGGTCGCATTAGCGTATCTAGGATAGGTAGCGAAAGCTAGGATGAGGAATGAAAAGTTATGAAGTTTTATTTCTTTTTACATCTACATAATACAAAATAACTTTTCATCACTTCTCTCCTCATGTAATCGAGACCTGCTGCTGTATTAGCCACCCCGGATTAGGCTATTACCAGCTTAGGACATAAATTTATAGGATATAAAATACATAACACTTTTCTCAATTAGTCTGTATAAGAATGCTTTGATCTTAAACTATTTATAAAGAAAAAGGACAATATGAAAAATTTGATACGATTTCGAAAACAAAAATAGAAAAATGAGCGAGTTTGCGAAATCCCGATCTCACGTTTTCAAACGGCGAGACCAACCTCCAATAAACTGATTTCAAACTGCATCGAAGATGCGAGTTTCATACGTGCTATGTCCTTATCGTATCGGAACATGATCTTTGAACAACGGCAACCACGACGCGTCGCGACGCCATGCTACGAAGTTGTCGTGGCGATTGCCGTTTGCTTACTTGTAATTAGCAGGGGGAGAAGTCAGTACAAAACCGAAAATTTTAAGCATTTTAAGCATTAAGATTAGATTATCCTTTGTGTTAGTCACATGAACTGGGTGGACAGAACATATAGGAAGACAATCTTCGTAGATTTCTGCTTTCTAAACTTGACGGATGATGGAAAACCTAATGGTTCCTAATTACAATCAAATAAGAAAGACACATTCGCCAAAATAATCAAAATTCTGACCTTCTTAACCTCGACATATTGATTTACCCAATGCGAGGTTCCTTCAATTGTATAGAAGCAACAGATACTTCCTTTCCCCTTGTAAACGAAATTTGGATGATTTGATGTACATGGAAAGTGAATACAGTAGATTCCCGGTTATTCGAATCTAGATAGGGAATAAGAATTTACTTCGGAAACCCCACTATAAAGTGACCTAGTACAATCTTTATCAACTTTTCACAGAAGTATTGGGGTATCAAAAAGAAGTAGCCCTTCGGAATAAGATGCTGCGTAATAGTAAGTCTACATAAAAAAAAAAATAAAAAAATAAAGCTTCTAAAACTCTTAGATAGTTGTCTACTACGATTGACTGGGAATTCTAAGATAATGAATATATCACAAGAATCGATTTGTAGAATGTAGAAACGGTTTTTTTTTCTAGTAAATAAAGTCGCTATTTCTGTTAATTTTCTGTGATTTTAAACAATGCAATCATTATTTTTGTATAAGGGATATGTGCATATACAGAGTTATCACAAACTTTTTTTGACAAATACATCTGACTTTGCATTAAAAATAGGTGTTTTTCCTTGACTTTTAAGTGGGCAAAGTTTAGCCCTGACCATACAGCACACATCCAGCCTTAAGTAAACAGTTCTCAGCTTTTTTCACAACAAACTCAAGCCATCTTAGCCAGCCAGCCACAAAGCTGGGTTGATCATTTTGAAGGGCCTAATTCTGAAACTGAAATCAATAACACCGGCGAACCAAAGAATTTGTTGTATAGTAATTTTCAAGGCACCATATAGATGATGACGTCTGGTTATCAATCAGCTTTTTTAAAAAGTGAAATTTTAAAATTTGACAGGTTCTATTTAAGCTGATTTATAAATCAAAAACAGAATTTAGTTAGAAATTTAATCAGGGTGTGGGGACATTTTGAAATAAAATCGAAGGACGACCATGGTTACTCCTGAGGGTGAAAAGAATTTTACAAATTCGAATTACTAGTTTGCTGGAAAATGCATCGTTTTTAATTGTTTTTATTTACTATAGCAATTCATAGAAACATAACTAAGTGGGGCTGAAATTTTTTGATTTTTGGATGCCTGCATGGCTGCAAAACGTAATTCACCCTTGAAAAAATTTAATTTGAACAGAAAAAGTTCTCCTTCACTTTTAATGACTTGTAAGAATAATTCCCTGACATTCCCTGACTATGGTGAAAAAGACCTTTTTGTCTAGCTCTCCCTGACCGTGACAACCCTGATGTATATGTTTTTTATCGTTGTTTATCAACTGAGTACCGGTGTTGTTTAGAATCTAGTTGTTCTCAAGATCAAATGTTTTATTGTCGTTTTTAGCACTGACAGTATTAAAAGCAAATATGAAAATGTTATCAAGGACCCAACTTTAGTCTATACACAAGACTTAATACTAATATTTCTTTTTTGAATTTTGAAGTTGCCACATAAATTAAAAAATCATGAAACTGGTTTGTTTTCCTATACTTTTTTTTCTTCTTCTTAAAACTGAGGTTAAGAGCATTTTCAACTGTTGTTTAAAAATTAACTTTTTTGCCGGAGTTGCCGATAAGTAAGGTTTTTCTTATAAAAAAAAGGGTGTACGGTTTTACAACAAAACAAACTTATTGAGCAATACAAAGAAAAAACTCATTCAGGCGTAGATTGCAATTTACAATGCACCTTAATCCGTTCCCCCAAATGATCAAGGAGGGTACTTGAATCCGCATCCTTTTTGGTTTTCTTTTTTGTAGAAAACATTTCGATAGTATTTCAAAGGGCAAGTAAATTCACTTGAAAAAATAGCATATATCCTATGATCTTACTATACTTTGCTGTTTTGTAAAATACATAGTTTTCCTTGAAATGCTTTGAGGGTGTAACGCTAATTAAAATAAACCGAAAGTTTCGAAAGTCTAGACATGTATTGAATTTCGCACTTTTAGGTAACATAATCAGTATTCACTTTCCCATTTTATTCCAAAATTTCAAACAGTTTTTTCTTATTCTGATCTTTAATTGATAAAATGTTTTTGCATTTACAAGCCATAGAATTGTTCTTTGACTCGAAAGACAGTTCGTTTTTAGCCTTTTTAGGACCTTAAAATTCTCTGGCACCTCGGCGCCAACCACAGTGGCACGTCGATTTGACACTATCCAAGTGTATCACTGAAATATATACTTTCGAAACTGTTACGTGGGCCCTGATACATTGTTGAAAAGCTTTCTAGCAAATTTTTTAACATCTCCTAAAGTATCGTTTCTGAGTGTTATTGGGCTTTATTTATTTTTTAAGTTTTGAGTCAAAAATTTTGCAAATTTTCTGATTTCCAAAGCTCATGTCATTTTTTCAAAATACCTATTAACGCTGTACTTCGCTGTACTTCTTTACGGATCAACAACATGGACGTTAACTAAACAGCAAGAGGAAACGCTAGGTGGCACATACTTACCTATGCTTCGTGCTGTTCTCAATATAAGCTGGAAGAGACATCCTACAAAGCAACGCCTGTACAGAAATCTTCCCCTCATTTCACATACAATCAGAAAAAGGAGACTTCGTTTTGCTGGACACTCGTGGAGAAACAAATCGGAACTGGCTTCGGAAACATTTCTATGGAGTCCCCTCCATGGA
>JAUBWS010071188.1:0-27691 GCA_032270445.1 Darlingtonia californica
AGCAAGCAAAATGTTGTCTCGATTTGTCGTTCTTCCAAACACTTGTAACAAGCGTTTCTATAGAAAACTTGAATAATGTGGAATAGGACCTATCTCATACTCATAGTGAGGAAGTAAATGGTCTAATTTTCATGTCATTATGGATATTATTATCAGTGCAGGATGATCCATTACAATCTATATGTTAAATGGTCTTACTTTGGCATATATATAGTATGAGTGCTAAGCTCATAGCCATTGGAAAATTTTGTTTTTGTTTGGATACTGATTGTATTAGTGTAAATTCGATGAAAGAAAACTATGCTCAACTATGGAATATTAGGCATTAGACAATAGAGACACTATTAAGTCATAAAAATAATCAAGACCAATTTGACTGTCATTTTTACACATTGTTCTTGTTATTTTTATGGGCTGAAACACTTTTTAACGCATTATTTGTAGCGAAGTCTTCAGCATCAATAAAAGCTTTTAAGAAAGAAAAACCCTAAAGGACCTGAAATATTGAAGTTCGTAGATAAAGCCTAAAGACAAATGTAAACAGCCAGATCTGTTCATAAGACCACATACAAAGGGGTGCCGGCAACTGACCCCATATATATATACAGACCATACAAACAGCTGCATTGCAATGACACAAAAACTAAACAAGAACAATGAATAGTGAAATGTTATTTCTAATAATACAGATCAGGCAAACCTTTTCATAAGATACCTAAGCCGTCGAAACTGGGGTGACTTGCAACCTACGGACCTGGTGGGACTCAAGTGGTGGGGTTCGAGTCCCACCATGTCCGTAGGTTTTCCTACGGATCTGGCCACTTACCAATGGTATGGTATCAAGCTGGATTTCAAATTTGCATTGTAAGTATGGTCAAATTACTAAGAAACATTGGATATTATTATTACACTAGATGTCTCTACAGTACACCATCATATACTATCTATTAAACAGTTCATTCCCGATAACTCAAACCTCCGAGACTAAGGCAATTAACTAAGGAAAATGGTTCGACTTCGAGGGGCTTTTAATAAGAGGTATTGCATCAAGGGACTGATCTAATGAGGGATTCCATTGTATTTTGTTTTGCCCTAAAACTCATAAAGTTAATTTTCCTGTACACAGCCTATATATTTGCCTACACCTGAGCTAATAATTTCTGAAAAACTTTAAAAAAAATTATTTTAGAAGCAAATACACATATTTTTAATGTACATACTGCTATATTCGTTATATTCTGACTCTGTTTGCATTACAGTACAATGCATACAAAATTTCAAACCAAGGTATTTAAATATGTCTTACCTGACATTAATGTCCAATTTTCTACAATAATACGCATCACACCAAAATATAGTTTGGATTTGAATCATAAATAAGCAAGACTTGAACTCGAGAACAGTTATAATTATTTGTGAACTAAACACGAGCATCAAACAAAAACACTTCCCATTTTATCGATTTCTCTTCTTTTTCAGCATGAGAGAAATGAAGCATGGCTCCCTGGCTGCTTTCTGAATTGAAAATCACATATTTTGGTCGAATCCCCCGTAGTTCATCAGAGCTCTATTGTTTTCCACGGGATCCACCGTCTGATATATAGTCAGAGATGTTAGAGATTTTCTTGGGAGAGAATGAATGGACCATACAAGTCTGTATGGTCCGTATTCATTTTCTTCCCGTATGAATTCCCGTTCCCGCGCGACAGGCCTATATCGCCCGCGCGCTTACGGCTTTTTCTTATACGGACTTTGAAATAGTCTATGTATCAAGGGAATTAATTTTTGTGGATTCGCTGATTTCGCGAGTTTTTGTCAATTTCGCGAAAGTTAATTCCCACAATACTTATTGCAAAACTCATTTTTCGCGAGATTTGCGAAAATTAATTCCCGTGAAAATGTTGGGTTTTTTCTGAAAAACAATTTTCACTAATTCTATGGATTTTTTTATACCAAATCACCGGACCTGTCATGGAAAAAGCCGCGAAAATCGTAACAATTTGTGTTCGTAAAATATTATCTGTCTCCTTCGTAAAATACTATTAAAATGTAATTCTGTCAATCAACAGATTTTTGTCTTTCAATAGATGACCAACACGACCCATCATATGGGCACCCAGACTGAATCCAATCAAATTTATTGTGTCAACCGTTGCTATTCCTTGTTGGTGCAATTTTTTTTGCTATCTCAACAGCTGTAATAAATACGATTTAACCCTTTTATCCGTGTGTACTGCACTGTAGACGGAGTCCCCTGTTAAGAACTTTCAATCGAAGATAGATGCAAAACACTGTGTGATTCCGATTCCAGTTACTACGGAACTCTTTCATTATTGCGGTAAAAGCGCGGGTGGATTTAAGCTGCCGCACGGAAGCCGGAATCTATCTGGGGAAAAAAATGAAATGTAATAGACGAGACTGAATAGAATAAACTATATCATTTTTAGTATAGTTACTTGATTTTCTTTTTTTTTGAAACCAGAAAACGACCACACTCAGTTTGTGAAATATGAACTAAGAATGTTTTATAACTAGGAAGTAATATACATTAGCTTTTATTTTGAGTGTTTTAATTGGACTACCATCCTTTATTAGTAACCGATCCAGTTGGTTCGAAGTGTTACTCCAACACCCATCTAGCATCGCAAAAATCACGTGAACGTTGTACAACATTGAAGCAACGTTTTATACTAACCAGTCCATAGGGTAGCAGAACGTAATGTAGTCTCGATAATCCACACTCTCTTACTCTCCCGTAAATCATGACAATAAGTGTCGTGAAGTGTCAACAGACGCCAAACACGGGACGGGATTCACGGGAAAGGGTGAATTTCTTTCCTCGTCCCGTCCCGTTTTTGTGTTATTGTCTTCATGTTTTGGTGTTTTACTTTTTCAAGAGTCTTTTAAAAAGAGTCTAGATCTAGTCTGTACATAACGTTCTAACGGTTTTTTTCCGTGCCGGTACGGTGATCTGGTACAGGCTATATATATATACATATGGACGTCTCACAGAGACGTCTCTCTTTAACTCATTCAACAGAGGTTTTTAAGATGTTTTAAGACATTATTGTGTTAAGCAGCCAGAAGTGAATTTTTGTCATCAAAGTGCAAATTACTTTGTTTTGCAATAATCCAAATTGATTTTAAAGAGTAATCATCAGGAGGGCATAATTACAAGAATCTGATTGGTTCTTAGCCCATGCGATTAAATCCGTAATAATGCCCTCTTCTATGATAAAATATATTTTGTAGACCAATGAAATACAAAAAAGTATTTTGCGCAACAGTTATAACTAAGACCAGTATTAGGGTCATTAAAATACATTTTTTATTTTATTTAATCAGCAATGATGAAAACTTGGAAAATACTGAAAACTAGCTAGATCGACTCACAGTCGTGTTCTATGATGGTAAACACCCAAAAAGGGTCTTTCCAAATTTTCATGGCAGCTCGTTAACACGTTCACTGCCAACTACGAGTATACTCGTAGTTTGAGGGTCAAAACACCGAATCAACTTCAAACAGCCATAACTTCTGAACGAATAGATTTTCTTTATGTTTTCATGCCATTTCTGGCATCTATGGAAAATTTGCTGTCGATTTGTATACTCATATGTCAATTTTAGAGCAAGTTTAGCCAAGTAACAGCGGTTGAAACTTTCAAGAAATGGAATTTTTTTAAATGCATTTTTTGTCATTATTGAAAACAGAGTGGCAGTGAACGTGTTAACAGTATTCGGGTCATTAAAATACATTTTAATTCTGTTTTCTTTTTTTTCTTTCGGCGGGAATTTTTGAATCAAAACAAAACAAAAAGAAACAAGCTTTAGGTTCTTCATTATTGATTGAAACATTATGAAAAGATTTTGGAGTGCAACCAAGAATTGATTAAACATTTAAAAAATTCCAGTTCGAGTAAAAACACGAGAAGATCCAAACACATGGCCAACGGACATCTAGCTTGGTGCATAAAAGCACACACATTAAAACAGATTCATGAACAGTGATTATTAAAAGAAACACTTTGTGGAATTTATTCCCCTAAGCGGAAATAATTATGAGAAAGAAAGACATACGAGAACTAAATTGACTCATTGGAGGAAAAAGAAAAAAATTATGCCCTCCTGATGATTAACAAGGAATCACATGGTTATTGTCATTCAATTAAAAAAAAAATAGCTCGTTGCCAGAAAAAGCATAAAATCATACCGAGTCCGGAGGACTGGGTATGATTTTATGCTTTTTCTTGCAACTCGTTATTATTATTTTTTTTAATTGCCCTCCAAGCTATGCGATTACTATTACAAATTATGGAAATCTGAGTATACGTCACCCGTTCATCGTCTATACTTCTTTCAGAAGATCTGGTACAGGCTAGAGAGTTCAAAATAAATATCTGGAATGCGTCTAAAGAACAATGGGAACTCGCTAAACAACTCTTGAATCACCAAATTCCTAATTGAAAGGATAGGCAGCTCCATTCTCCCAATCAACAAAGATGACATTACTGTTCATATGTTCCAATAGTGCATCAATCATTGGTTGAACCCAGAATTTCTTTGAATGCTCTATTTTGAAAAAAAGGCTAGAAAAATCGAAAAAGATATATTTGTCGTTATCGCTTGTCACGAAGATGTTTATTACCTCTTAAGTGCCGACGACAAACATATGACATGGAGTATTACTTTTTTGACGGTTCTGGACTCCTGGGTAGTGACCTAGGCATAAACAAGGCATAATTAATGGAATCTATGAACCATCAAAAGCCCATATGGCTTTTCAACATTGAAGAAAATATAAAAAACATATGTTACTTAGGAACTTTGTATTGTTAAGTTTTCTCCTTAATAACAAATTTAATTAGACTTAGCCTCTTTTTTTTATTCTTTTGAGCCCTATTTAAATAAATTTTCATAGCCTATTTCCTATTTTATTTTCTGTGAAAATAAGACAGCATTTCAGTGGGGAAAAATTATGAAGAATTTTCTCGATTTTTCCTTGCTTCGAAGAAATCACCATGGAAATTTTAGCACGAACGTAAAAATTATAAAAATCACATCCGGAGACGAGCCAGTGTTTATAGGTCAGTTTCTTGTTATTTTTGTTACAGCAACAATGTTTTGACCCTTTCATGCTGGGAAGGCCGGAAAAGCCATTTAACCCGTAAATTTCAAGGTGGAAGGTTTAAGTTTGCTATTATCAACACTGGTTGAAGTTTTTACTACAGTTTATTCTCACTAGAATTGACCATTTAACCCTACAAGGGTTGGGCTTTTTTTTAACTATGGTTAAGGGGGGGGGGGGGGATCGATTCGATTGTAAAAAATGCCATTTTCTTGACCTTAAATCTCTCATAACTTCCCACTATGACGTCGTAAAAACATGTTTGACCCCTCATTTGAAAGCTATAATTAGCTCCTACGTCATGAAGTTCAAATAAAATGTCAAAATTTGTTTAACCTGGCAAAACTTGCGGTTTTAGGCCAAATTTCACTAAAATAACGTCATATCGTGTCAAATTTTTTGAAACTATGTCAAATTGTTGCAAATTTGTATGTAAGTTAACTGACAAAATATGAAAACACTTCAAGTTCGTGTTAAAAAGTAATTTGACAATACAGTGTAGCTATTTGGAGGTAAAAAAAATAGTGCAGGTGGTTCTGACCAATGGCCAATATCTCAAGATTGACTGATGTCACCAACTAAAATTTTTGCAAAATTATTTGTTGTTAGATGTTAAAAAATATCACAAAGTTTTATCAAAAACGAACAAGCCATTCAAAAGCAATTTAGAAAAAAGTAGCTGGGTATTCTAAAAAAATTTAGCTTCAAGGCCCTAATTCACGTCGTTTTCGGAATTTTTCGTCACTTAGGGCCGACAACCGGCCGTTGGCATAGTGGTTAGAGTGTTCGCCAACGGTACGGGAGACCGACAAGTCGAGTCATACTCAAAAATTGGTACTTGATGCCTCCTTGCTTAACACTCGGCATTATAAGGTTAGGATCAAGGGTAGGTGGAGTAATCCAGGGAAAGGAGTAGCGCCCTACACCTCGGTGTAATAGCTAATGGAAAGGAAGTCTTCGGGTCGCTCTCGACTAAAGTCGGCCGACTTACTTAGGGCCAACATCGCATCGGCAGATACGGTAACAATTTTGACATAAACTGACGAGTTGTTGCTATTACATTATAAAAAGGACTTTAAAATATGTGACGGTCTATGGGAAAAGGGGACATAAAGCCAACCATAATTTACCTGTTCACCTATCAAAATCATGAAAAAACGTGGAGTATGATCGCGGTAAAAATGACCAAGCCCCCTTTTCCCATAGACCGTCATACATACTAAGTTTTCAGATACATGAGCACTTAGATTTTTCCATTCTTATTTAACAGTTAGTACACTAACCATAAAAGATTCGAAATCAAATCAAGATAAATAATTCAAGATGAACCCTTTTTCATTTTTGGCAGTCTATTGTAGCTACGTAAGTCTTTGAAAGTCTGAAGTCTGAAGAAGCATTCAAACACTCTTTTTAGAAAATCTGTTCAATTGTATTATTTCGTACCAATCGACTATTCTATAGAAACGCTTGTTATAAATGTTTGGAAGAACGACAAATCGAGACAATGTTTTCCTTGCTTAATCAAACACTTATAACAAGCACTACTATAGAAAACTCGAATGATGCGGAATAGGAAATTCCTCAATTTGCTTAAACAGGTATAATATTTACACCAACAGAGGGAGGATGTTATTCTATGGAAAAGCTGACCAACTTTTCAGTAACGAGTTAAGGAAGGGGTTTAGTTGTCAAAGAATTATAGTTACTTCTGACGTCTATTTAGATGAGAACCACCGTCATTCAAGAAATTATAACAAAGTGCGAACACGGAAGCGTGTGTTACGCAGAAAAATCCACGAGCACGTACATTCCTTTAGCCTCCATGGCCTCACGCGGATTATCATTGGAAACAAACTAGAGAAATGTATTTGGACATTGATTCTGGTTGCTGCATTGTTCGGATTAGCCTTTGTCACAAATATCTACGTGGAGAAATTTCTTACCTTTAACGTTTATACTGAGGTCCATTCTGTAATCACTGATAAGGCCCATTTGCCTGCCATAACGTTTTGTTTGTCTGATTTTCTCAAGATGTATAAAGGGCTTTATTGTGGACATCAAACGTTTTCGGCAGCGGCCTGTCCAAACGATCACCCTAAAGGTTATACTTTGCTGCCACACAGCAATCATCGCCAATCTGATGATATCTGGAGCAATGGCGTTTTTCATTTTACCTATTGCCATGCCAACGAGATTTGTACGTCATCAAAACACATTAAAAGTTCAATGAGCAACAATGGTGCATGCGTTACATGGAATCATAATGGTTCTCTATTTCAAGATTACAATCATGTAGCAATAGACTTTGAGATTGATAAAAAAGTCTTTGAGAACTTCGATCACCAACCGTTAGTGGATGTCATAGCTCATAGTCATGACGTGGTCCCTGGAGAATTACTTAATCCCCAAATGATCATTACCCCTGGACAAAGATACCATCTCCAGTTGCGAAAATCCCAAATTAAGCGTCTGCCAGCCCCTTATCCGTCGAATTGCACTAATCATTATTTCCTGGACCTACCAGGGCGTTACAACCGCCAAATATGCACCATCTTGGATTTTGATGTCAAAACGTTTCAAAAATGCGGTGATGTCCGAGACTTCAAATTGCCCTACATACCAGATGAAATAAAGCAAAAATACAATCGGACAGTCAAGTTTCCAGAAATTTACGAGTGTTTCATGCAGCAAGATATTAAACAAAACAATGCGGACTGCCCATTACCCTGTCTGGAAACCAATTATGACTTATACGGATTTACATACCCGCTTCCAAATCATCAACTCAACGAAGACCCAAGAAGATTTGTTTACTCACTAAATGTTGGCTATCAAACTGTAGATTATTACCAAGTGATGGAGGAGAGAGCTTTATACACATGGGATCGATTAGCAAGCGAGTTCGGTGGACTGTGTGGATTGTTTGTCGGTGCTTCTATTCTGTCAATTGTTGAAATTATTTCGTATTTCATACTTGTAATATTGTACAAATTATCATAAGTAATTAACGAGAGTAGAAATTCCAAAAACTGAATTGATTTAACTGGTAGAATCAGCAAAAAAAAAACTGAAAAATAAACTTTTTCCTTAACTGGGCCCTTTCCCTGGTGCATTGGTCACGGAGCTCCTATGTCTCTACCTAGGGATGATCCAACACCGTAAAAACTATTGCTCCATCACGGGTTTCTCCTTTATTTCCTGGGTCTCTTCCTTGGGTCATGAAAAGTTAATAAAAAAACAAAAACTGAATTAACCCTTTCACTACCAAGAAATGGAGAAAAAAATTAACCTTTTAACTCTTTGGGTACAAATATGGTCCATATGGACCACATGGACCACATGTACCGAAACGGGATTTCTGAGTTAACAAACGGGTTAAAACATACATTATTAGAAGCATTTTTTAATAAACTTTTCAGAAATATATATGGTTATGGACTTATCTCTTATAGTTTTTGAGTTATATTCAAATATATGATGTAGGGTAAACATTTTGAATTTTTTCCAAAACCAAATCCGCACCCAAAGAGTTAAAAGAAAATTTTTCAAACTTTCAATTTGAATAACTATCCAACTAAATCGTTTCAGAAGGTCATAATAGGCTCATTGGAAAGATAAAAGTCTATTCTTTCATTTTCATGTTTTAGAATTGCACCTTCCTTACCCCACACGGGGACAAAGGCTTAACATGTTAGGTTTGAAAGAAACATCCAAAAAGTAACCAAACACTGGTCATAAAAATGAAGAATTAGTTGTAGCAAACCTTTTAATTCACAACACCATGGCTCCTTGACTAGCCAATTTCAAGTAAAAAAAACTTCTTCGTCGACCAATATTTCATGTATTTGTACATCGAGGTTTTTAGGTCAAGAATTAAGGCCTTCTTAGGATCTCAAGGACCAGAAGGCCTTCTGTGCTCGAAGGGTTAAGACCGAAATTCATTTTTTTTTACAAAATTACAAGGACACAGTTTGCCATTTTCTTTTTCAAAATGCATTTAGTACTTACAAAAGGTTAAAATACACGTGCAATTTAAATTCTCATAAGATCTTAGTTACGTAAGAGCCAACCAAATTCACGCTTTTTGTATCACGAAACTTTGAGGGCAAAATATTAAGTTGAATTTTTGCGTTTTTAATCGTAGCAGTGTATTCTTTCTACTTCAAAAACAAACTTATGCGTGAAGACATTTTTACGAATGTAACAAAATACAAAAACAATCAGCTAGTGATAAAAACACCACTAAAGCTATTGTAAGCGCACCCTCCGCCACAAGCCTACATTTTTCGCTATCGATGTCGATTTAATCTTGGAAATAGTTAGATTTCAAATCTTTTGCAGGAACAACCTTTCGGGGATGACTAATTCTGAAAATTCTATTCGCAAGTATGCAATTTTTGGGTTGTTGTAGTTTTAAAGCGTGCAAACGAATATGAATTTGGTTGATATATTTTTTATGGTTTATATCTTAGCTGTTTTTCTTCTTCTATATCTTGAAATCAAAATTTCAACAATCAAAAGTACACAACAAATCAATGAAGTACATATAAGAATTAACGCCAATCCAAAACCATACCGCCAGGTGAACTGCTTTGCTTCTACAAACGCCCCAGCGCATGTGTCAGTTTTGTAAAGCCATTTTTTATTGATAGTGTTTATCTTACCACTCGCTTTCATAGCCGCGATATGCTTTGTAAATAAAGGTGTGAATTTCGATCCCTTTTGCAAAGCAAAACTATATGGCTTCGGGTCATTAAAACTTTCCAGTACAAGGGTTGAACAATACTTAGCAAGGTTGGCCACGGCTGTCATAGACTCGTGGTCACTGATGTAAGCATCAATGGTTCTAAAGATAAAAACGATGAAACAGGCAAGGATATCGTTGATTGACAAACTAAATATTTCCAAGGATATATCTCACACAGGACCCTGTAGCAATAAAATAAAGATTTTCAACCTAACTTAGGCAGGCCAACTTGTTGATTCAAAGTAAATGAGAATCTTACTGACAAATCAAGACTTCTCCAACATTTACCTAGGCAGGAACACATTAAAGCTTTTGCATCGATTCAGGCTATTTATTTTACTTATACAAATTGATGGCGATTTTATTCAAACATAAAACGTTGATACTAGATCAACAAGACTCAGGGACAATATAGGACTTCTCGATCTAAGATATCTCTGACCTTGAAGTCATATCGTTCAAATGTTTTTTCAAACTTTTCAAAAGACCCTTTTAGGACATATGTGACGGTCTATGGGAAAAGGGGACATAAAGCCAACCATAATATGCTTGACCCGGAACCCGAAAGCCAGAGTGGAACTAAGACCCAGAACCCTCATTTTTGATACTCGA
This sequence comes from Darlingtonia californica, assembly GCA_032270445.1. Taxonomy (NCBI): domain Eukaryota; kingdom Viridiplantae; phylum Streptophyta; class Magnoliopsida; order Ericales; family Sarraceniaceae; genus Darlingtonia; species Darlingtonia californica. The sequence goes on from JAUBWS010071188.1 coordinate 10,485, forward strand.
GACCCGGAACGCGGGGTTTATTCTGCTCTCTAAGCTCAGCTATGGGGGGGTCAATTATTGCGGAGATGATTCAAAAAATATTTTGTTCTTAGTTTCTGTGTTCTACTACCACATACGTTGTAGTGTTCTATATATCTATTGTTCTAAGTGGGGCACTGTATTCTGTTCTCTTATCCTATATGCTTTACATTAGAACATTAGAATATATAGACTAGTAGAATATAGATAACGATAGGATATGCAGAACAGTAGAACAATGAATTATATAGAACAGTAGGATGCACAGAACAGTATAACATATCTAGAACAATAGAACACGGACGATATTGTGTGATAGCGTGTTTTTATTATCTCCATAATAAACGGCTTCGCATACATACCAGATTAGATCTTTAGTTCCGGTTCTTGGGTATCAAAAGAAAGAGTTCCGAATCTCGGGTTCCACTCTGAGTTCTGAGTCCCGGGTCTCGGTTTTCCGAATATCCAGCGATACGCAGTATGTGTATCGCTTAAATAGAAATGCACTCATCCACATACGATTTTTAGTGATTTTGCCAGCGGATGGAGTATGATCGCGGTAAAAATGACCGAGCCCCATTTTCCCATAGACCGTCATATATTTTGATTATACTTACTTGGTGTAGACTTTCTCGAATCCTTCTACATCATTTTTGGTGTGATACGGTTTCATGTATTCCACACTTTTCCGTAACCTTTTATCAATATTGTTTATGAAAATGTTGTATATGTTTGTGCCCATTGGTAATGAGTATAAGAACTCACTTGACGGGTTCAAGATCTAAAGGAAAAATTCAATTTTTAATGGTGTGTACTTTTGAATCAAAATCGTACCTCTACGCATCTATCTTATTGGGGAAAAATCGATGAAAGATTTATCGGGATTAAAATTTCATTGGGAAAAATTGTAGTTAAAAACTAGTTATCTATTCCCGACCAAATTTACGGATATATTCTGAAACATCACTGCTGTATGGAAACATTACACTTTTTCTAACATGCCGTCTGACGTTAAATTTGCAGTATTTATTTGCTGCTATTTCAAAATAAAGGAGTTTTAAAATGTTGGTTTAAAGAAATTTCGGGCAAATTACGATCGGAGGAAATTTAATCACCTTTTGAATTTTTAGTTACTTTTTCTATTCGTTTCCACAATAAAGGTATGGAAAAGTACGAACTAAAGTTTTCAATTTACAGAATTGACAAACTTTTTTCGTAACTTCTTAAACATCAGGTGAATGTGGTCAAAAAGTTGCATTTTAAAGCCTTGTTCAGTCACTGTATTACAAACTATATTTTCAAAATAATTAAATTAGATGAAAAGCGAAATCAGAGTCTTAGAGCATTAAATCGTAAAACTATATTCTAGCCTAATCTTGATACAATCTTTCGCGAAAATCTTTTCTTTAAGATATTCAAAATCAAGATTAGAACCAAGCTAGTGCGGACTTTTCTGAATAGAAAAATATTTACCATCCAACAGAGAAAACGGTAGACTAGTAAACCTGTCTATTATTTACCCTTTCATCTTTCACTCCTTTAAAGTCGCTTTCCTGTTGGAACACGCCCTTTGCTGTCAGATCAGCTGTGTATGTTGTCATGATAATAGTGGTGGCAAGGGCGAACCAAAGCGAGGGTACGCGTGCCGCCCAAAAGTATGGATTACGCCCTCCTAGGTCTCTTTGGAACAACAAGCCAGATAAATAACTTAATGTCTCGTGGACAGGGTAAAATGGTCTCTTTTTGGTCAAATTTGTCACATTCTCGATGACGAACAGAGCAATATAAACAAGAAGGAAAGTCACGAGAATAGCTATGGCTAATTTCGGATGCAAAGTTTCCACAAACTGCCAACTCAGTAAAGGTAGGTTTCGAATTGTCTTGTGTCTGACAATCCCAAATGGGGTTGTTCCAATGTATCCAGGGATATCACTGACAACTGCTCTAGCATAGTTCCAGGACAATCCAGTAACTGCTATATCTGCTCTCTTCTGGATCAATTCATTAAACAAACCGCTCCATTTGCATTTTGCAGGATCTGATTGATTATTTCCAGGACATGAAACAACAACACCATACTGTTCATCAGGGACACCGTACATTGAAATCTGTTTAATGTTAGCATTTTCAGCAATCTCTAGGAAGATCTCGACCATTGAACCAGCACAACAACTTTCTGTCCACGTAATATTATTACCTTTCTTGTTCGGAATGGAACATGGTATTGATTTTTGACAACTAATTCTCCCGTTTGCATTATAGAATCCGGTCACTGTGATAACCCAAGGAGCTTCAAGTCTTACCACAGCTGTTATAGGTGGTTGTGTCTTGTGATTTAAACACCTTAAAATCTTACCGTTCAAGTTTTCAAAGGACGCCTCTTTGCTAAAATACAGTAATGATAAAATTTATGATAGAAAAGTAAAGACAGTGGCCTGGGTGCCACTGCTAAAGCATTGCCCAGGGGCGGATACAGACTCTTCAAAACACCATGTAAAAATCCCGAACTTTTCCGATTTTCTGATTAAATTTCCCCGATTCTTCCCGAAAAATAAAATGTTCCCGATTTTGGTGATTTTAGACTATTTAACTGTGTGAAATCACACCTTTCACATAGTCTCTATCCGCCCCTGTTTCCTGAGGAACAAATACTTTCACAAGGTTTTAGGTAAATGAATGAATGAACGAATGACTTATTTATTTACCGAAACAATCTCTTCATTGTCATACATTTTTACCAGTATGGGACCTGCCTTCCTTAAAACACCTCAAGGTACCATATTATTGAAGAACTTGAGATTCATAAAAAGTTAATTTCAAATTTAAAAATTGCTTATCTCATGTAGTATAATTATTTTTAATTACTATATTCATGACTTGATGTGACGAGTAGCCTGTTCAGATTTCTTCCTATAAAATATTTTCAGTAAAGCAGGAAGATTTGGCTTTGGTTGTACACTTTTTATTTTTTATAAGAATCCTTTTTATAAGAATCACGAGGCTCAAAATCGTCTAAAAATTAAGAATATCATAAGAATCATGCCCAGGCTCAAATTCAAAAATTTGCCTAAAAAAAAGCCTTTTTGGAAAATTGTGTCATCAATAGTGATTGAAAACGATAATAATTATTGAGGCTGATATATGTAGGAAAAAATAAGAATCATTTAAGAATATTTGAGGGTCAATTTGGTCGAAGTCTTAAGAATCACAAGGATCAGGTCTGATTTATGTAATTCTTATAAAGAAAAAAGTGTAGTGTAAGATTTGAATTATATGAATATCAAAACACCTTTCCTTGTGAATAAATTTCAACCATGTACAACTATAAAACTTTGCAAATTTAAACCCAAGTTTTCAGTGAGAGTTTTTTTCAATATATTCGTTGACGGAGTATTTTCATGCTGACTTAGGTTTTGGACTCGAAAGAATTTTAAGTTTTTTGATGAGAAATTACTAGAAGAAATTGATCAAGTAGGTTTGAATTTATGCATATAAAGAAATGACTTTTTAAAAAATTTTGCTTTTGCAAGGAACGTACCAAACTCCATTCTCTATCATCTGTGTATGTTCTATTGCGTCTTGTGTTGGATAGTGTGGGTGGATACACTTAGGGGCGTACATTTGAACTACGCCCGGTTCCTTGACGCGAAGCCAAGTACACATTGTTTCGTCACTTTCTTGTATCCAGATGTTTAAAAGCAATTCAAATGTACTATCGTTTACAAAAGTGATAACAGATTCAGCTGTGCTCTGTATGACGGAGATAACGAACGAGCGTAGTATGGCAATCAGGTTGTCATTTGTTTCATTAGGTTCTTGAAAGATATATAAATGTTCACGCTGATGGTTTTGTAATGCGTATTGATATTTTTCTGTGTCTTCCAAGTAAACAAATATGGTACCGTGGCCGTGAAGTAGATTATCCACTAAGCAACCATAGTACAATGAAAATAAACAGAAATCACTATCCGTTCTTGTCTAGAGAAAGAAGAAAATTATATTTTAATTCTGAGTGGTTAAAACGTTAAAGGAGGTCCCCACCCCAGTAACTCTCAAAATCACGCCATCACGCCAATATTTTTTTGTCAATATCACGCCACGAATTTCGGCATGTTTGTAACATCACGCAACTTTTACGCAAAAAATTTTATTACGGTCACGTCAGCCCCTGCAATCAATCAATCACTCCAAAAAAAATCAATTTCACGCCATCACGCCACCAAAAATGGCCACTCACGCTATTACGCAAACTGTTCAAGAAAGGGTTCTCTTAAATATAGTCTCAAGAAGATTTTTTTGGCAACAAACATCAGGCTGAGGATCTTCACATGTCATAGAATTATAAATTTCTCTTGCGGAAAATTTCGATTTTCCACCAATCCAAAGGAGGCCTGGATTGAAATAATATTTTATGATAAGAATAAGAATTTTCAGGCTAGCTACATGTTTTTACTTTTCTAAGCATAACGTCTTTAACCAGTTAAGTGCCAATGACCAACATATTTGTCATGGGATTTTAAGAAATAGACTACATCTAAAGATTTCCAAAATGTTGAAAATTCGCAGCACAGAAATGTCTAAGTATATCAAGGCTAAAATTTTTGGCAACCTTATAATTCAAGCCTGGCAAGAGGTAATTGAGTTTCAAAATAAACATAAATGAGTGAGCCTCGTCTTAAAATTTCCTATCCTTAAGAAAAAAACATTCGCACAATTAGTATTTTTCCTTAACCATGACCGAGAATTCATCTTGAGCAAGTAAATCTCTCAAGGTCTACGGAGCCCTTCTCCAGTGTCAGTTTTAATTTACATTTTTCCCTTAAATAATGTTAAGAATTCACAGTACTTACCAAATTAGTTCTGTTTTCTAGAGAACTGCAAACTTTGCCATAAACATCATATCGGGTAAAAGGTAAATTCAAAAAATTCTTGTCGTTAGTATTAGAGTTTTGTAGGATTGATGAGATCGTTGTTGTGGCACAGATTCCAACATGCCAGCATAAAAATATGGCGACAACTAACTTGGTATATTTTACAATGACCATATCCATTAACATTAACATTTTGATTAATTGTATGAGTAAATTTTTTCATTGTTGCATTCGAACTAAACCATTTTTTATTTGTTTTGCTCCTGATAACAGCAAACGATCCGCCGTTGCTATAGCAGGGCCATCTTCAATTCGCGCAAATTTTCTGATATATGTTGTTTTCCTCCTTTTTCTAATCAATCGCCAACTTTTTCCATTAACTTTTCAATATACGAATATCATTTTCGCCAAAATTGAAGAGAAACAACAAAATTAATTAGTACAAATTAGAAATTTCATGGATTCTTTTTCTATGTTGATTTTGTTCTTTTTCTGTACTTCTTTATTTATTTATCCTATATATTTTTTTTCATTTTGCATACATGTCTTTATGAGTTGAAAAGGGTTCTGTCTATGCCATATTTGATTCGCTTTAAACTGGCGAAAAGTGAATTGGTCCAAATAGAAAAAGATAAAATTAGATTTTATGTTTTGTATATATGTATTATGATATATATATATAAGTTTCGAGTGGTTTGATGTTTCCTACTTGGAAATATTCAAATCGGATAAAAATTACAAATATATTACAATTTGTTAAACCCGACAGACTAGTCCCGAGCTTTTTGGATAACCGGTACTGGTTCGGGACTGAGTGCTTTGGAAGACTGGTACCTAGAATAATAAACAATAACTCTCAATTGTTATCAAAAGCTCATGCTGATTGGCTTAAAATACGAAGCAAAGCAATGTAATTGGCTCTTTCTTTTGTTGTCATGATAATTGATTTGCTGATATTGATAGTCGCTACTGCGCATGTGCAGCATTCATAATTTTCAACTTAAACTCAGTTTTGAACCAGGTGTCGGTAGACCCAGTGAAGAACCAAAAATCTCAGAACTGGCTTACCGGGTAGACTTTGATTTTTGATAAATAAATAATAAACATTAAAAATAATAGTCATCCTGAAAATATCAAAAATATTGATCCAATAATTTAAATAATGATAATATGTACGATATAAATATATGACAAACACAGAGATGGAATAATTTAAATTTCTAGTGAGTGGATATGTGACAAAGCCCACTAAATTTCCCTATAAAAAGGTCTAAAACATGTCTGGCAAAACGAAACATCGATACAAAGTTTGCCTCGATTATTCAATTTTTTTTAAAAGACTCTACTCCTGATAACAGCAAGGTTGAGCAAACATAACTTGCTTTTATACAATTTTTGGGATCAATTTTTTGAAACCTTAATTTATTATTGAGCAATGAAAAAATCTCCGGATGGGACATAAATTATTTTTCGCACATAATTTCCGACACTTAAAGAAAGTCTCGTCACTTTTTTCCGACATCTGAAAAACTAATAACTTATGGATTCACGTTTGTTTAACCACTTCTGTGCCGTGAATTTTTTAATATTTTCAGTGGATATTTGAGGAACATTTTGCCTCTTTCTTTACCAGGGATCGCTCTCTGGTGCGTGGGTCGTGGAGCACCTCCCAGGGGACCTCGAAAATCTATAAACTTCTATGACAAATATGGTTAAAGAAGCTGGGTATCATCCTCGTTCCCATGGCTCCTTTTACGAACTTTTTGATATTTGGATGGCTTCTATTCCTCCTCGTCAGCATATCAAAAAGAGAAAAGATGCCCTGGGGACGAGGTTGAAGCTGGTTTAAGATCTTAGTATATAATGTTTATTTACATATTATAAATTATTTTTTGTACAATCCAATATAAATTTAAAAAGTTTAAATGAAAAAATATTAATTATGAATGTATATAATATATGCAAATGTGAACAGAACAAAAAAAACTTCCAGATTTTCCAGATTTTTGCAGTATTCGGACAGTCTATAATCACATGTTGTCTCAAAAGTTCATCATAAATTTTCATAAACAGCAAAAGATTATTCGTCTGTTAAAGGTCTTAAGCCTTGGACAAAAATTTATCTCACTCAGCTTCCAGGGTCATGTTGTACCCTGTACTCACGCGGAGAAGCAACGTATATAGTATTGCCGTTCGGCAAATTTTAACTTTGCCGCCGGAGGGACTGGTATACCATCTAGGGTCATTGAGAATAAGTTTATCCCGTAACAAAGTTTCCACGTATGCTTTTCAACAAGGATCCATCATTCCTAACCAAAACTTTCTTTGTTATAAATCAAAACATTACCATGTCGCTTCAAATCTTTGATTTCTTTGTAGACAGTTTTTCCTAGTTGTTGTGATCCACAGTAAAACACTCCAATGCGCTCCCTGAAAGTTAGCAACAAATGAAAAATTTTGTATGAAAATATTTCATTATAAATATGGGTATTCGCGCAACCTACACTTAGAATTTACAATTTATTTTCGTTGTTAAAAAGTTTTAATTTTCAAAGGTTTTTAACATTGCTCAAACTTTAAATATAAATTTTTGGTCAATGAAAAAAGATAAACTAGTTAAATTTTGTATTAAAAGTATAAGCAGATATAATATACTTTTTAATGTCAATGTCAGTCGAATTTCAGTTTTGCCACCTGTCTGCTTGTTACTTTACAGAACAAAACCTTTAATTCTCAATAACTTTACGGCTGATTATCATTTTGATATGATATTTTTGATGCTTTCCTTATTTCCGGTTCACTTCCGTGAAAAACTCCCACAGCGCGTTTTTTTAAGTTCCTTCAACTTAAAGTATGGAATAACTTAGGATATATGATGTTCATTTATGCCTTAATATTGTTCCTTAAATTAAAAAGCATGATATGCCTCCAAATTTTACAACAACAAAAAACGTTGATATAAACGTACCTCAGAATCAGAAAAAACTGGCTCACCTTTCATAGCTATTTGTTTTCTCTTCAAGTTCTTTTTGGAAATTTGGTCTTCCGAAATTGATTTTTGACGACAGCCACTCAGTATTGATTCCTGATTCAGGAAAATATTTCATCACCTAGAACAATAGATGTCATAGCGTGAAATTCTACCGAATAAGGTCCGGTATATTACCGTATATGGACTAATTTCTTCTATATATGGATTAAGAAATTATACTATATTATACGGGACCCGTATTCATTTTAGGGGACTTCTTTTCCTACCAATAAAAAAAGCGCTGTGGGTAATTTTCCATATTTTTTTGTATCGTTTTTTCGAAAAAAAGAACTAAAAACTGTAATAACAATGTGATAGTTTTTGAAGCTGTATGCAAATTATTTGGAATATTTTCACTTTTTGACTAATGGACTGCTGGGGCACTAGAGTGTACCTCAAACGTTAATAACTAAGGGTTTCCTTTTAAAAAAAATCACAATATACCTCTTGTTTGGTTTCACGTGTTACATGTAACTGAACATCTAAAATATCTGTGTTGGACATCTTCAACTAAAAAAAAAGGAAAACCCTACGTCAACACTCGCATAACACTATACGCAGTGGATTGGAGTGGGGAAAGTATCTTTTTCAAATGTGATGGTCTATGGGAAAAGGGGGCTTGGACATTTTTACCGCGATCATACTCTACTTGCTGGCAAAATCACTAAAAAACGTCTGCGGGGAAGGCCATTTCTATTTAAGTGCCACGCAGACTGCGTGTCGATTAAATAGTAATTTGGGTAATATAATATAATAATATAGTATAACTCCTCCACAGACGTTTTTTAGTGATTTTGAGAGGTAAACAAGTAAATTATGGTTGGCTTTATGTCCCCTTTCCAATAGACCGTCACAAATGTAAAATAAAATTTTTTATACCTTAACCTTTTACTTTTTGAATTGTTTCTAGATTTTGATCAGACTATTTCAAGAAAAAGCCGTTAGCATCCAGGAAAAAATAGATCTGTCGCGCGGGAACGGGAATTTAACGGAGGGAAGAAAAAACATTTTCCTCCTTTTCCGGGTGCCTTTCGCTTCCGTGCGAAACTCTCGCCACGCGTTCTCTTTAACTTAGAGTTCCTTTAACGAATTAGACTATAGAATAGTCTCTGTAGATTTTGATAAACTTTAGACAATTTCATGACCGGGGACCGCTCCCTGTGGCATGGGTCGCGACGCGCCTATGTCTTCTCTACCAAGGGGTCCAGAACTGTAAAGACATTTTCAGTCATGTCTACTTAGGTTTGACACTTTAAGGATTAATTGTTTTAAAGTTATGTCAAACGTTTAATTGATAATTAAACTTTATTGAATTCAATAAATTCTCAATGATTACCGAATTTAATTGGTTACATACGCATTTGATTATTAATTACCTCGTTTTCAATGTCATGAATTTCCTTTAATACCCATGAGAATTCCTTGATTGAACGACAAACCCAAAGCAAATGCATTTTCTTCATTTTGAAGGTGTTTTTATTTGTTCTATGTTGGTAATTCCTAAAAAAAGAACCCTTGCCCGGTAATTATCGTGACGTCTTTTGAATGTTTTGAACGTTTGAAGTTTTGTTTACTTTGGAAAGCTTGACATGCAAAGATTGACAAAGAACATGACTAGTTTGTGGTGTCAAGTGCAGTTTCATAAAAGAAAATGGGAAATTTTGGTATTCAATATATAGAACGTGAGAGATATAAAGGCTTACTTCAATTCTCTGATAGTTGCAAGAAATGGTGTGATTCCTATACCAGCTGCAATGCTAATGTTGACTGGAAATCTGAAAGCATCCTATAAAAAAATATTTTGAATATGTGACGGTCTATGGGAAAAAGGGGCTTGGTCATTTTTACCGCGATCATATTCCACCCGCTGGCAAAAGCGCTAAAAAACGTTAGAGGTAAATGAGTACTTTATGGTTGGTTTTATGTCCTCTTTTCCCATAGACCGTCACATATAGTAATGCATGCGAGTTGAGGGAGTAAGGGAGGGACTATTTTTTGACATTTTCGACAAGTATTAAACCGTTTATGGGACCATCGTTTTTGAGCCTTGGGCGACACTGGGTACTAAAGTATTCATTTAAGACATATTTGGTGATGTTTACCTGATGAGGACTTCCGTAAGGTCCATCTACTCGAAAGATAGGTTTTGTATTTATTTCACCATCTGTTGTTTGTTCGTCTATATTTATCACACAGTTGTTTCCATTTTGTTTCGAATGAACATTGTCTTTCGTATTTCTGACCAAGTTTGCCAGTCGCACTGCAATAAGATTGAGTTTAAACATTTTTAAATTGTTTTATTTTAAGAACCCATGTGGAGGAGTGTTTTTTAACTGTATGCAGACTGCGTGCCGTTTAAAAAAGAAAAACTATCCTCCACATAGGATGTTTATTTATTTTGCCCACTGGGGTTGGTTTGAAATGAATTAAAAAAAGACAACAGATGGGAAGATGATAAGCATTTCATAAAATTGAAGGATCTAACTGCGAGCTTGATCTTAATCCTTTGTATGCAAGAATAGAATACTTTTTTGAATAAATTTCTTATAAGTTTCTTGTGCGTTCCTCATTAACTGTAAGGCTTGTAAAAAGGTAAGGTCACACTGAAACAAGCCATTTTTGACTTTAAAAAAAAATTTCTCTTTCAGAAAAAATACGAGTCCTAGGCTATTGACACTTTTCAAACTTTGAACTTGAATTTCTGGATAGTGGATTGAGATAAACTAAATAAGTTTGGTATGGTCAGATTTGGACGCCATATGTGCGCTATTCGGAGTCTAAGGATTAACATATAATTTCTTAGCATCCACATTTCTTATAGAAGCTCTCCTTTTATCATCGGATTTTGCCCACTTTACTCCACCACGCAAATTACAACCGATTACATAACTTAACAAAGATATTTGGCAGACTGTAGAACCCGCCAAATGTTTTGGCGAAATTTCTTTTTTTGACGGACGAGAAAAAATGTTGGATTTTGATTTAATTGCTTCACCTTGGCGGGTCATTAATTTGTCGTTTAGAAAATGTAGAAATTACGGCGTAAAATATGTTGCTAATATTTCTTCACATTAAAAAATCTTTTTCTCTACCCGTCAAAATCTATTTCCTCTATAAATTCTACCGAGTTTTTTTTCACTTAAGACTTACCCATGTCATACCGACCATACTTATATTTTATTTATCTATCTTAGAGTTAACACTCTCCGAAAGGGTATAAACTGTACATAGCAAGCAATACTTTACGGATGAAAAGGCTGAGCTTATTTATGTTTAACAGGAAAAACTAATTAGTAGTAGATACTGAGTCACTTGGTACTTTCTAAAAATACCGATTTGTTTTCCCGATATACGGTCTTTATTCAATTAGTACAAAGAAAAATTAACTTACTGGTCCAATCACCAACTACTTTGACATGAACTGAAAACGTTTGGTCATTGTCACATAAATTGCTTGGACACTGAAATAAAAATGATGAAAGGTGCCGGTTAGATCATTGTAGCTAGTTAGGGTTTGACTCTTACTTATACAAACAATCAGCCCTGTCTAATAGCGCTAATATAAAGATAGGATAGACTACCTCAATGTAACGAAGATAGAGACATTAACTGGACTGATTAAGTGAAGACTGTTACTTGACCGATTCGCTTATATGGACTCGAATTTGATGTGATAGATATCTAAAACCAATGTTAAACGGATCTTTGTTATTGAAACTATGGGGGGGGGGGGGGGGACTTACCAGCTCCTTTCATGTGAGAGTTAGACGTATACGTTGTCAATCAGTTAGGTTATACATATTACATTTGAGAGCATGTCGAATGAGTGAGCTTACCTTAGTCAGTGTAAACGCATGCCATTCGAATTCTGATATCTCTGCGCATTGTACCCAAACATACTAAGAATGAAGAAGGAATAACAGTTCTTATATTTGGGGTATAATCTGGTCCAAAAGTACCTTAATGAAATATTTTGTCTGTATTTATTAAAGCTAAGGGGGGACCAGAGCTTTTTTCGTGCACATGAAATGCAACATTGCTCCGTTGCATGGAAAGATTTACTTGTGCAGCCAGTGAGTGGTAGGTGGGGCCAATACAAGATTTTGCTCCATTAAGTGAGTTTTATTACATTTTTGTCCCGGGAGCATTGCAACAAAATATATCTGAATTTATTTTGTCCTCGTGTGTGGGAGACATTTGTTCACTTTTTGAGTGATTTTTGCTGCATTACAGAAAGAAAAAAATTCACCATGGGACACGAGTGTTTTCTTACATGCGCATGCGTACGAAAAAAGCTCTAGGCCCCCCTTAGCTTAATCAGTTTTCGCGAAATAATTTTGCGGATGGGAATTTTCTTCAAAGTTTTTTGAGATTTAACTTGCAGATGGTTGGTTTTGATAATTACATTAGAAATTAATTTTTCAGAATTTAGCAAACAATTTAGCAAAATGGTTTTTTATTTATAATATTAGAATTTGTGACATGATGGTAATGCTATATTGCACATACCTGTCCAGGTTTTGCTTTGAACCTTTTCTTTGAGAGTACCAACTCAATGACATCATCATTAATTTTCATGTCTACTAGTTCGCATTCCTTCCATCTTCTCCACAAACGAAGCAATCGATCGAAACCATGCAAAATTAGAGAAAATGCCAACCATTTCCAAGACTGTGTGTAAGAGAAAGGTGATATTTAGCCCAAACTATTAACCCTTTGGAGCTTTGGATGTTTATGTAAAGAGCCTCTTTGAACGCCTATATCTCAAAATTTAAATTAGTTTAAGAGCCTGGGTTTCACTTTTTCTGATAAAAAAACTAAAATCTATGAGGCATGTAAGTGATAATTGTGGAACTTGTTTATTCAAAATCGTTAAAGGTATGCTATTTTCATGACAATTTGTGGTAAGAGAGCAGCTGTTGATGCCATGGTCTTGAATGGCCATGTACGTAATAATAGGAAACTAGAGTACGTCGAATATGAAACCACGTCCTGCAGGCATAATCCCCAATATTATGGCACTAATTTCAACTTATCTTGAACTGTTATGAAAAATTGAAAAAAATGGTCGACTCCTGATATTATATTGCTGATATGTGAATTTTTTTGTCAATAATTTAAATTCCGTCATCGAAGTGTGGAATTTATTTGACGATATGTTAAACTTATTGCCGATAAATTGCACTCACTTTCGCTTTGTTTCGCATATCTAGTTTTTGCTGCTAGCAAAAACAAACCAAACTTACCGCAGCTTTTACGTAATCAAATTTCGGCTCTGTTTTGCATTCCGGCAAGCCAATACGTTCATTCAAGCTATGGCATTGAAGTGGATGATCTTTCAAATTTGTTTGATACTTGGTAAGTTTACTATGAAAAACAAAACAAAATATAGAGAATCTGTTTTGCAACTTCATTCGCAGGTGGGAGAGGGAGGGGGGCAAGTACGGAGTGAACATTTACTAGATTTCTTGGCTGCTAATTAAGAGGTTAAGCAAAAAAGGAACAGATCTGAATAACATGTAACTTAGCTGGCGAACCATGGACGTGGATTGGATTCCTGCGACAGACATGCGTAACCCCTATTTACTTTCATTACTAGATACAGCCTTGGAAGGCAACGAAATCGAAATCTCTGGGTCATAAGCTTAGTGCCTTTACTATTTGGCCATGACTCTAGTCCCACGCCTGTTCTGAAGAAAATAAAGACATCTTCATAAACCTTGTTGACAAAAATGAAATATAAAAAAATTTGTACCCAAATCCATGAAAAACCATACATGCCAAGAAAACCAGTGAAAGGTAATGAAGAAATCCAAAAAGGTTATGATGGAGCGAACGTATTTTCTTGAAAGAAGTAATGCTCTGAAAAAGAAAAATATTATTTTTTAAAGTTGAGTAAACTTATTATCCTGGTTTGCGTTGTATTGCCACTGGGCTAACCTGATATTTAGATGGGTATTCCGCTTCATCCGCACGCTCCGCTCTAAAGGCAAATGGCGAAGTATTTTTCCCGCAACCTTTACAGCGATAGCGTGTCGGTTGGAAATAAAACATTTGAATATCAGGTTACCACTGGGCGTACAAAGCGGTTGTTCGTGCGGGATATATATTTTGCGATGTGTGGATAAATAGAAATTGTCTTTATAGGATTCCTATTGGTCAAAAATAAGAATCAATTGTGCTTACCAACAAGACCAGAATAAACAACATAACAAAGCCAGTGTAACCGGGTACTGTAAACAAAAGAAATATAACTAAATTTTTCTTTTCTTTGCATTGTTTGTTTGTGGAATGTGGAAAAGAGGCGAGCTTGCTAGCTATTTTTCCAAATCTTCTGTACTTGCCACATAGATTAGATGACAGTTTTTGCTCATGAATATTTTTATTGCCAAATTTTATTTCATTGATTAAGGAAACATCTCAATATTTATTTTGCAATTTTTTGCTTTTAGGAAAATTTTTCTAAGGATTAGTTGTAATCTGTGCTTTTGCTTTTGCTCATGAAAGTTTTTATTGCCAAATCTTATTTTACTGATTAAGGAAACATCGTAATGTTTATTTTGCCAATTTTTTGCCATTAGGAAACTTTTTCTAAGTAATCTGTGCTCCACAGCTTGTACATTAGGTATTCTTTATACCGGACACAATATGTGTAGGACTCAGGCTCAATTTTTTCCCAAATATAGCCTGTTCAATTCTGCAGAATTGTTATCAACAGAGAAGCACCTTCCTGCTAAAAACCTACACGGAACTGTTGTTTGGCAATTTTTACTATCAAACTCTTGTTAAAGCGTCGAACCCAGAACCTTATTTAGTCTACCACACAGCGTGAAAAACGTCCGAATACGGGACATATATGGAAGAAATTAGTCCTTATACGGTATTATACGGGACCGTATTCGATAGAATTTTACGCTGTGCCAAGGATCCACAACATACCATAAAAGTAACATGAAAATTCTCAAAAAGAAAAAGGTCTTATCTATTCTTAAGGTTCTTACGCATGCAGTCTCAGAAAGGAAAATGCTACTACCAAGTAGCTACTAAGGCTTGCTACCATTGGTATTGCTTAAAACTTCCCTCTATATCTGTGCATGCCCTTTATACTTTATGGAGAGAAATTTTCCCTGAGTTTACTATCGCGGTTGATCATAAATTTCGGGAAAATTAGCCTAATTTTGAAATTCGGTCCCACAGTTGAAAAATCTTTTGAATTTTGGCGAAAGTCATTTTCGCAGTTTATTAAAGTTTGATATTAAGGAGGTAAAAACTAATTAAAAACTAATTAAATCACATAATAAGTAAAAATTATTTTTTGCTTCCTAAATATTTTGTGGAATTAAACGCCACTTTTCAGAGCTAAATTTCTGTTGAAAATTTTTAACAATTAAAGTTAAAATCAAAACTAATAATGACGAAGTGGAGCATACAAAATAAAATTTCCATTTTCTTACCTGTGGCTAGGAATCTAAGCAAAGTGATTCTATTTTTTGTTGGTTGCAAATTGATGTCAGGAACAATCGGACTGAAGTGATCTCGAAAGTTGAAATAATTGTACAAGTGCAAGACTGTATGAACAACTGTGAAGAAATGAAAGTCAGTTTTAAACCAGAGAATTATACTTGAAGTCATGATGTTTTTCAGTCGCCTTATCTCAGAACAAAAGAAACCATCAGATGTAGAATTTGAGTATATCGATATCATCAGCATCTACTTCTGACAGAAATCATAAATTTCTGCCGATTAGTACTCATCTTAAAGAAGTAAAATTTCGAGATTTTAGGGATTTTCGTTAAATTCCCAAAATTATGTATATTGCAAAGTTGTAATTCGCAAAATTTAGTTTGACGTATAAAACCGCGGGGATGTGATAAGGTACTACAGTCTTCCTAATGGGCAAAATAAGTAAAAACCCTGCGTGCCGTTTAAAAAGAAAACACTCCTCTACATGGGTTTTTTCACTAGGTGTAGCGGTGTAAGTTAAAAAAGGCGCAGCGATGGAAAGTGTCCGTACGACACTCACGATTTACCCGTTTCGAATTATATTTCCTGTTTTTTCGGTTCTTTTGGAAAAAAAACTGGCTAGCGAGTTCAAGAAAGAAAGGAATGGAAAACTTCTTACCACTTAGAATACAAACAGCCAGTGCTATTGTGATGTGAACACCTTTCGAGTGGTCAAACAGTCGACGTATTGTCCCTTTAGCATTCTAAGACACCAAGAAAATTTACTATGGTAGAACATGGCTTTCAAAACAGAAATTCTAAACGCGAGATTTAATTTCAACACCTATTGGTTTCAGGTGCGATTTATCAGACTTTCGCGACCTACTCTTTCTTTAATTTTGCGAACTCTCCGGAGATTCGCGCCTGGGTTTGGAAAAATATTTAGGGGTTTCTTTTCTTCTAATGTTCTTCTAGTTCTTACAATCTTGTCTATTCCTTATGAACAGTGGCAACGTTTACATCATTAGGTTATAATTTGGTGTTCGTGTATTGCGTAATGTATACCCAATACTTTTACAAGAAGTGCCTTATACACTTTTTTTACAAGAACATCCAACTTCGAATAAGCCTTCAAACGTTCTTAATTTCTCTGATTTTAAGCTAAAAATGTTCTTAAATTGTTCTTGATTATAGCAAAAAATAGGTTGGAATCACTGAATCTAAAAATTTTCTTAAAAAAATAGCCTTTGGAAATGTTCTTAACTGGTTCTTAAAAGTCTTTCTGTCATTTGAAGCCTTCGGTTCTTATATGGTTTTTTTTTAATTGAATACATGAATCGATGTACCGATTAATGGGTAATTTGTGTTAAAATGCACGACAATAATTACGAGCATTGCCTTATAAGGTATTGTAGTAGAAATCGTACCTTGAGAAGATGGCATCGTATCCAGGAATTGATATACCGATTCATTGGTAACAAAAGCAGTGCGCAATTGAAATTCAACAGAACACCTGTTCCTCTTGCCAGAAATATCATCTCCTGCAAAGAAATAAACAAAAGAAAAAATTAATTGGAGGCCAGTTGTTGCTCATCCTGAAATTTTATTTTAATTGCTTAATTTGGTGTAATCAAACTTGTTTTACTGGAGAAAGGAGGATAGGCTTTGTTAGTCATATGCCAAATGAGTCGGAAAGAAAATCGGGGAAGTGTTTTCTTGAAAATCGGGGAAAGCGGAGTTATTTGACAACGTCATTATTTATAGTACTACATCCTGTTCCTGGATGTGGTTTATCTGTTCTTTCTTGTTTATCATGTGCTGAGAAGGAGACAAATTAGGACAAT
>JAUBWS010071189.1:0-13826 GCA_032270445.1 Darlingtonia californica
TCATAATAATTCTTAGTTTGAATTGATTTACAACTAGTATAACAGCTAAAACTAAAAGTTTTTGACTTGGAGGTTTTACAATGGTTTTAAGAAGCCAGCAAATTTTCTTGTTTTAGTGTTTGAAAGTTAAAGTTTACACTCTGGAACTCGAATAAACCACGATTAAGTGAACATATCGTGTTAGCTTTCAAAAATTGGTTTTTACCTAATTTAGATATATGTAAGTCAGTCCATTTAGGCAACTTATCAACATACTTAAAGCCCTTCACAAGAACGTCTTTGTTAACTTCACAATTGACTTGAATCGTCTCCCATGTTATCGAATGTATAATCGGTGTGAAACAGGGTGATATCCTAGGACCCATTCTTTTCACCATCTTCATAGCCGCCATAATGATAACTTGGAGAGGCCAGCGAGAACTGAGCTGTACGTTTCGAACCGAAAACGATTTTATTCTGACTGGACGCAGGCCAAATGCACGGGGCTTGGATTATGAGTTCGGAGACTCTGAATACGCTGACGATTCAGCAATCTTTTTCATCTCCAGGGAAGCAATTGAATTTTGATCGAAAATTTTCTTAGAACACTTCAGCTGCTGCGGAATGGAAGTCCATATGGGGGATGAAACCTTTCAGAAACCATTCAAAACCGAGATCCTGTTCGTTCCTCCTAAGTCTGCTAAAGGAGAACCTCTGTTGGAACAGCAGAACGTAAATCTGTCAGAATGATTTTGGTTTTTCCCAATAGTTGATAAGTTCTGTTATTTAGGTTCGACACTAACAAGTGACTGCAGCGACCGAGAAGACGTACTTCTTCGTGTAAAGAAAGTTGGGAATATGTTCGGAGCTCTAAGAAAGTGCTTATTTGCGAATTCCAACGTAGGATCGGAAGTCAAATCGAAAGTATACGAATCGATTATTCTTCCCACCCACTTGTATGGAGTGGAGTCGTGGTGTCTCACCGAGTTTCTTCTACAGTCGTTACGTGTTTTTCACAATTGCTGTGTTAGAGCCATGTGTGGAGTAAACTTACGTGACGTTTATAAAGAGCACATCTCAACAGTATCCTTGCTACAACGCCTCGGGCTTTGCTCAATTGATGCATATGTCACCAAAAAACAGCTCCGCTGGACCGGGCATGTTGCGAGAATGCCGATGGATCGAATGCCAAGAAAAATGCTTTCCTGCTGGGTAAATAAGAAGCGCCCGATTGGTGCCCCAGAAATGACGTACGGTCGTTCGTTGTACAAAGCCTTGCGAAAGGCTGATATTGAAAGAGAACACTGGCACGTTATTGCTATGGATCGTGATCAATGGAATAATAGAGTTTCTAATGTTTCTCAATAATTATAATCAATTATTTTTTATCTGTCAAGCGCTATGGTTTCCCAGGTTTCGTGAATTTTTACTACCTAGGCCAATTCTCTGATAAAGGGATGGTAATTTATTATTATTTACAGTCCATTCAGGCATTTGAGTATATAATAGTAATAGCTCATCACCAATGTTTTGGTTTTAGATGTTTTTTAGTCAGGTCTAAAGATATTTTCAAGAATTTTGTACGAACCAATTAATTTTTATTAAACGTTTTAGGTTTTATAATAGCCGAATATTGGACATTTCGTACCTGAATGTACTTTTTTAAAATGTAATAACACGTATAAAATCCCCTTTTAAAATGTAACAAAATGTAGAAATCCCCTTTTAAAATGTAACAAAATGTATGAAATCCCCTTTTAAAATGTAACAAAATATAAGGATTCCCCTTCTCTTATGGTTGATAGAAAGTTGCCCCTATAGACTCTTGCCCCGGAACGAGTATTTCCGAAATTAATTGATGTCGTGAATAATTAATGAGCATGCAAAGTTCAGAAACCTTTAAAAGACTAGCAGTTTTACAAACACAATCTTAAGACACCAACACGACTTTCAGGGAAGGAAACATAATTTTTAAGTCGTACACATCCTGCTTAAGGAAATGAACTAGGATAATGGTCTTTGAAAAGTCATCGGCTTTTTTTTTTATTCAAAATATTCCATTTTTTATATTTTGCGTTTATTCCATGGACGTTAATGTCCATGAAGTTTGGTCTTCTACAGTGTGAAAACAAGCGGTCTGTTAAATTTAAGCGATTTCACTTAACACGAGGTAACGTTTGTACTGTTTTTAGCACAGAATATTTGTTATCAATTCAACCTCGATCCCAGGGTGCTTTTCCTCTCCCCGGCCGTGCGGCTGAACTCCAGTGACAGGTGCCGTAGAGTCGAGTACTCATAACAATTGCGGGAAAAAGTAGCTGTTGTGCCGAGAGTAATGTAATTTTTTTACAGAAACCTTGGGTTTCAGATTAAATTTTTCGGCTCAAGTTACTGACAAAGAAAAATTAGAATTTCAACACATCCTTTCTAAATAGTGCTAGTATTTGAATTCATTTCATGAGCAGGAATAAGCACACTGTCAATTATGCATACCGCGCGGGCGAAATTGTGCGTGTAACATTTAGGGAAGCTGATAGAAAGGCTCATTCATAGCTTAGCTACGTTAATAAGAAAATCTGACTGAACAGTTCAAATTGAGAAGGAAGCGTTTAGAGAAATCACAAATTCTATGTATAACCACACAAATTCGAGATAAATTTATTTGTATGTGAATAAATTTAACCGGATTTTGAAAAGACTTTATAATTGAGACAAACAGTGAACCATGGAAGCGCCTAGCTCTTGATTCATTAAACATGCGAAAAGATCGCATGTATGTAATTGTGACGTCACTCTTCGTGTGACTTTGATAAAGTTAATTTTTATTTTAACAAAATTTACTGAATTAGTGGTAGATAAATGAAACATACAGAGGAGGATTTTTTTTAAATATAATAAAATAAAATCATAAAAAATAGATTTCAATTTACTTTGTGGATTTTCACCTTAAAATGTTTTATATGAAGTTCCGCTCGATACGCGACAAAAAAAACCGATCTGCGGCCAGATTTAAATTTTTAATTTCCGATATGTTTTCAGAACCCCGAATGTCTACTGTAAAAGACTACCTAGATGGATAGTATATACTATGGATATGCTATGGATAGTATATACTATCCATTTAGATTTTTAAAACAAACTGGCAACAATTCTTTGAAAGTGAAATTAACAAATTCCAAAGGGGTCTTCATTGAAATTCCCATAGGGGTAGACGAAAAATTGATAGAAATACCCTAGGGTTTTAGTCATGAAATTGTAAATCTCCATGGGGTAAATCACGGTCAAAATGTCAAAAAGACTGGTTTTTTACGGAATACATCCTGCGTAAGAACAGTTAACTAAAACATGTACCATCAATTTCGTGGTACAGACGTCACGCATGAAAATTAGTCTATCAAACTGGTACCCCTTCTAGGTAGGTACCTAAGCCCCGAGACCCACGCAATAGCACCCACTTGATGTCCATTGAAACAAAAAGTCTGTTATTTTGGTTGGCGTTTCAAGAGGACGGCTCGTTATGGGAAGTTCAGTAACAGAATCTGTTGTGTGGCTAGTTTATAAGTCTCGTCTGAAGATTTATTAGTATAATAAATATACATATAATTAAGGAAACCAAACTGATAGAAAAAGTCTGGCTTTATTACCAAAGCCACCCTCTCAAGACTTTTTGGTTTTGTTTTCGTTCATAAATTTAGACAGAATTAAATTGTTCAAGTATCATGAGCAGAGAAATACTTTGTTTTTAAACCCGGTTCTACCGCAACTAATATCAAATACTTTAACCTTAATTGAATGACTTGTTTCATTTAACTCTTATATACATATAGCTTTCATTTATAGCTCGTCAATCACGTCTTCTTCCCGTGCTGTATTGAATAAAGCCAATGTACTAAATGCCAATGGGAAGACTGTTTTGTGAAAAAACTCAAAGTGTCAAAAGTGTCATCCATACCATCCAACAGGCTATTTAGTCTAGCAAATTTCTTTATTGAAAAAGGCTGACACAAACGGAGCTACCTATTCAACGAGAGCTCAGGTCAGTGAAAGGTTTACCGAGCATACAACTTGATCTTCACGTTGAGTTACCAATTTTTCGAGGAACACGAGTCTGATATTCCTATTCACAAAAAGTGAATTCAAAAGTTTGGGATATAAAGCAACAAATAAATTTCACTTTTCCATTAAAAATGCTGTCCTGATTATTAGTTTTGGTATTTTTTTGTCTTTTTGCAATAATCTTCACTCCACTGAACTGTACTTGCCTGTAATCCATTTTTACAGGCGCTGAAATTAGAACTCAAAGTTGCGACACCTGAATAAGGCATTTGTAGTGAGAATTACTGTCAACTTCATTAGATTACCCGCTCGTTTTTCCTAGGACAACAGAGCATCATTAATAACAATTCACCTACTTCGTATCTTCGGACTAAAAATGTTGTTCATCTTTCTGAGTGTGGGAATGAATGATAAAGAAAATGACAGCTTGGTATCCAAGCTATAAGGACGTGTCTGAGCCAGGTAAATAAATGACTTGCGTGATGTAACTTTTTCTCAATATAAATGATATGACATCAAAGTGCGAGCTGGAATTTGTAAGGAAGTTTGACAGTTCATACAGATAATACATTTCTTAAAACTTCTATACTTAGTAACAATATCATTAATTTTTATTAAAAGTTTTGGCCAACTTTACCAATAAAATTTTTTATGTGGTCAAATTGTTAATTGATATCATAAGTATAATAATCAGAAGTGACAAGTTTTTTATAACAAGATAATCAATATTTTGTGGTTTTTTGTTTATAAATGTCTGCCTATCCTCATTCATCGTTTAGCGAAGACCTTATTTCTAAAAATTTTAGTTTTCTAAATTTCTTAATATGTCCCTAGAAAGCAACCAGTAGAAAGAATGCAATGACTATAAGAAAAACTAGTATTTACTTTTCTTATATTTTACTACGATTTTCTCTATCCCTTTCCTCTTTTGCAATTTAACAGATATTTGGACCCTACCTAATATCCAAGAAATAGGCTAGATCCATGATTTTATCCTTTTATTTCTATAGAATGTAAAGATCCAAGATTCTTTTAACACTTAAGTGCCGATGACAAACATATCTGTCATGGGATTTTTTACAGTCCTGGAACCCTGGGTAGTGATTTTTATGAATCTGAGTTCTAAATCGATCAAATTTTGATAGTGGCTGTAAGAACAGTTTGACTTCATTTGCATCATGCAGGTGTGAAACATTAGTAGCTGGGATCCTTGTGAGAAATTTTAGGTTGGGCCCCTTTAATGAGGTTAACTTTGAGTACCATCTAGTTGGGGGTGGGAGGAAAATGATATACAAGACGTTTATTGTTTTTATCCTTATGCATTTGCTTGTTGAAATGCATCTTTTTGAAGGATTGTTGAGACAGGACCTCTTCTAATCGTAACTTAAAAATGACTAGTTTTTTCTAAAAGCATATTCGCATTAACTGTGGTATGGGTTTTTAAAGATTTTTAAGCTATGTAATGGACATCTTCTTGATTGGAAGTATAGAAACAATATTTGAACGAATTAATCCTACCAAAATTCTTCCCACATTGTGACAAACTTTATATTGTTTAATACAGGCGTTCTAAATTCAAAATGTAAAATATAAGATATAATTAACAATGAGATTGAAATGAAATTTAAGTGACTTGTTAATGCCGTATTAAGAATTTATATACTTCGTTTCTCGGTTGCGGGTTGTTTTGTTGTACACGAATGCCGAATTCTTTTCTGTTGTTTTTGTGTATTCTTTTTATTGACTCATTTGAAAAGAACTCACTAATTTCTGTATTTTTAACATCATAATTTTAAACAGTTTAAAAGGAATTTTCGTACAAGTGTTAAACATCAAGCCTCGATCAATGAATTGAACGACAAAAGTAAAGTCAGAAATTGTGTCGGTCAATAGGTATGTGTCAGCCTTACTTATAGCTTTTCTATCAATAAGATATCGTTGACTTAGAAATTCGTGAGAGATGACACTCCTTCTCAGGTCTCATAATATTTTGTGGGCGTTCTTTCTGTCCTCTTCAGTTTTCAAGTTTATAAAATTTTTTGAAAATTGGCGATCTTGAAACCATACCAATTTAAACATCTATATTGTAGCTTTCTTAATTTTTGATAACTAAGGCAAAATTTTCAGACGGAATTATCCGATTTGAATTTGACCAAAATTATTCTTCCGTTCTTTGTTTGATTGTCTCTCTTATATGCTCCATTTGCAGAGATGTGCGCCGAATAGATATCACACTGTACAGAGAAGGAAACGGTATCACTGCTATCACTGAATTGAACTTAAATACCTGAGATGGAGAGCGGTAAATCCTTTCTCTGACAAATTAATCACTTCATGTTTATTTGCGGGGCATCTTTAAAGTAAACAGTAATGCGCATGTCATAAAAAACAAAAGAAGTAGGTAGAAAAAGAACAATGATTTCATGAATTCATTTGTATAGCATGTAACCATAAACAAAAGCTCTCAAAAAACACAAACAAAATATTTGTAAGCGGTACATTGTCAATCTTGTTAAAGACGAGGAGTTATAATTGGAAATAAAAAAAAACCGTTGCTCTAATTATTATTCATTAAAATTTCCTTCCACTTTCGCTTAATTAATCGTTTCTTTAAGCTTAGCTACACAGCTATGATGCGCCATTTTGAATATGGGGTTTCACTTGATGCGGAGAAAAAGAAAATCAATTCACACATTTAAAAGGCGGACATTGAAGAAGCGTGTTAATTAATACTTTAATAGTTATAATGTATAAAAACTTGAGGTTATTCATAGATTTTAAAAGAAAGAAAAATCACCTCAACCCTTCACATCGCCACCAAGACACTGCGCAAGCTGCTTGCCACAATTGTCATATTGCAAAAATATTTTGGCGTAGAATTTTTTTCATGTAAACAAAAATGACAGGTTTTTCCATAGAAGAAATTCTTTCCAAAGATGGATCTCCCACACCTACAAGCCGCCATGTTGATACCGAAGAATACGATGGTACATTCAGACATACAGGTAATATTTATTTAACGAAATGGAACCTCGGCTTCTCGTTCACAAGGCTGGTTTCATTGAAACTTTACTTAAGGTTTCGTTTTTACGCTTAGTTTCTACAACTTAATCGTTTGAAAGAGTGTGTTGCAGCTGGATGACCTTTAAGGACAAAATCCAAAACCATTTGTCTTATTTATAATGAAATTCAACAGATTTATCTCCTTTATAAAATGGAATAAAGTGTAGTTGTTTTTTTTCTCGCTAAGTATCGTTTGTTTTCCCAATACACTGAAATCACTGTTAAGCAACACTTTTGGCCTTTTCAATTTGGGTCTCCTGTTGGAAAATATGTTATAGCAACAACTTTGATTACATGCGGTCAATGCAATGTTGGTAGCGTAAGATTTTTTTTTTTTACGAGAATTCTTATGACCACCAATCTTAAAAGAATTTTAAACTGACGGAAGCATTATACATATAAATTACAGTACATAACTTGTAAATATTATTATAACACAGCGTTTAATTGTAACTTGTAAATATTGTGTGCTGTAGAGTGGCACACTTCGCGGCTGAAACTTTCACTATGCCAAAGTTTTTCGAAACCTTCCAAAAAACTTTTGCTTAAAATTGTGCCTTCATTTCTTTTGTTATCTCAAACCTTTTCATTAGCCCTTTGCAGGCTCAAGAAAAAGGGTGTTGGTGGTAAATATGAACATATTGGCCTTTGTATAGTTATTTAGTCACCGTCATGGCCAAGATTCTCTAAAAGCATTATGAATGTTATGCATCATACCCTCTTGTTATAGATTACCACTATCGTCGATTTTTACCCTACCTGCCTTATCCTTTATATCCTCCACCATCTCACTTCTATCAACACCATCAACGATATTATGGATCCAGATCACCTGCGCCTGCTGCTATTTCACCTGATTCCTCAGCAAACTCAGACGATCTGGATGATGTGGACAAGTTATCGAGACGACCACGAACATCTATAACAGTTTGTCAAAGAGAATTCTTAGAGGCTGAGTTCCAAAAAGAACGATACCCGACACTAGCGTATATCGATAAATTATCGAGGAAAGTCCATCTTCAACAATACGTTATAAAGGTTAGTTTTTTTCTACTCCTACTTCAACTAATTCATCACGATCTCGAGATGTTTATATCAGCGTGCGGGAGATGAAACTACGTAAAGACATGACGTATGGGTTTTTTCTGGTTTTACTTTAAGTACCCGAGGAAGTTTTTCAGTTTTCTAGAGTTATCACTCTCGGTCTTTCTTAATTGTTTCGATTCGTGAATTTTCTTATTTTAGCTCCTACTTCTTAATAGGTCACCACGATTATATCGATTTTCCATTTCGTAATGCGACAGATAAATTTGCGAAAAGGCCTCGTATGGGATTCTCTGTTTTGCACAAGGAAGTTTTTTTATTTTGTTGAGTTTTCACTTTCACTACGTCACCGTTTTAGATCAATTTTTCCGTAATGTTAAGTTTAAGGAAAATGTTTATTTTTTCTTCTAAGTTCCAGGTTTCTTTGTATGACTTGCTTTTTCGATTTTAATTATATTTCATAATGCCGAAAATAAATCACCAAAAAGCTTAAAATTTTGCGGGTTGTGTTGATGCATGACTCAAACCTCGCGAAGCCTTTGGATCATTCTCTTTGGAATGAGCTCGAATTTATGCTAAAAAAACAAACTGATCATAGGTTGTAAAGCGTACTCCCTCTGGTAGTGGTGACCAAAGAATGGAGAAGGAGACGCGATTTTTAGATAATAAGATTTTTTAATTAGATCATTTTAACTTAGATTAATGTTTTTTATCATTCCAAATTTTTTCTTTAAGGTTTGGTTTCAGAACAGAAGAGCCAAATATCGAAAAGAAGGACACAGGAGAAAAACCAATAAATCACAATTAACCAACGATGAAAATACAGATAGCAAAAGCAATACATTCAGTGAACAGTGTACTTCGAAAACCTTAGTAGACATTGAAAAAACAGACTACAGCCCTATTCCACCACACCTTAAATACAACAACAAAAACACTAAGTTCCATCCTAGTAAGTTGATGATCGATAAAAACCGACACGTTGGTCTGCGTTCTCCGTCATCATTTACGACAACGCCACCGTTTCTATGGCAACCGAGGTCAAAACTTGACGTCACTTGCAGGGACAGTATTTTTTGTCATTGTTTGATGTGTCGGAAAAGTAGTAAGAGAATTCAGTACTGAGATGTTATAACGAATAGAGAGAAAAGAGAAAAATAGGATGAAAGTAATAGACCGATATTGACAACAAAACAAGGAAGTAAAAATGACCATTCTCAAAATATAACGAATCGATTAATTAAGTCACATAGTGTTAATTATTGAATTGAGAGATAATTCAATTAAGACAGTAATGTATGATCATATTGTCTTTATGTTTGTTATGATTTCTATTATGTCGGTCACTGTATTGTATTTGATTAGCAAAGCTGTGCTACTTGGAAAACAGATATGTGACGTTGCCATGTCACTTCTTGTTGATGACGTCATTTTGTCGTACGTCGGATTTAATTGACGTATTGTTTGTAAATCGTTGATAATGTCATAGTGAAAAGAACGTTTTCTTATTGTGACTATGATAATGTAAATAGGCACTTTTTCCCCGTGGAAGATACGTTTGTACTGGTGTTTAGAACTTAAGTGGTGGTCAGAATCGTCAAATAAGTAATGGAACACTGTACGTCAAATGAATCCATCGTCTCCCATCTCTAAGTGCAGAAAGATGAAAATTTACGTGTGTTCCGACCCTGACTAGAGTTTTCATGGTTCATTTCTGCCGTTTGTGGCAGGGTCTGATGGAAAAGCATTTTGTCATAAGAAAACAAAATATATAAAGAAATAAAAGTGTGTTTACACCCTTAACTTCTGGGTACAACTTTTACGAGCGACTGACATAGCTACCAACAAAACGGCCGCTAAAGTAATGGGGAGATTAGAGGCCATGAAGAAGTGAGGCACTGTGAAAAAATTAGTCCTGGGGTCAAGGGTGATGTAAATTATCACCGTGTCTTTTTCGTCTTTTTTAATCACAATCAAAGAAAACCGTATACAGTATAATTTAAATATGAATTTAAGTAACTTACATTAACTTGCATTATAATAGATATGATATTTATGCTAGATTGAATAACAATTTTGTTTTAGGATAAAAACGAGAGCAGAACAAAACATTGATTTTATAATTCAAAAAAGTTCGTAGTATTATACGCATTATTATTGATTATATGCAGAATACTGTTACAAATATTATATAATATTATATATATATATGATTTAGTGTAGTATATAATTTATCATACATGTACATTTTCATATTGTTATTTTTTATACTTTTTTTTTTACAAAGGTAAGAAATCAGTACTACGCCGGACAAGGTGTCCGAAAAAAAGGAAATGAATTTTATGAGTATCCCTCATTTTTTAAAAAATATTTTCGTGGCGGTTGATATGTTAACTTTCAGTTTTCTTTAGCCCTTTGCAAAGACTCTAAGTGGCCCTGATATATGATCCCCCTTAAATTTCTACCGTATACGTTACGGGAACTGAATTTCGCGGGGTTTTTTTCTCAAAAAAGCTTTGTTCACAAATAGCGAAAGCCGAAAAATATTTTTCAAAGAAAACGAAATTTGACCGTCTTCAAGAAGTTTGTCTAGTTTATGCGAGAGCCGATACATCGGTTTAGGTGAATCTCAACATCTAAAAGATGTTGCGCCCTTTAAACCTTTCTTTGAAATATCAAGGACCCGTTTATGCAGTCGAGTCGATTCACTTAAACAGTAATATTCAATGGAAAAGCCAATTTATCGGTATTCATCAGATTCATAAAGACGGATTTTATGTGATATAAGTCAAATGTTCAGAAGCAGCCAGCGAGGCAAAAAGACGAAATAACTGTTCTTTCTTTCCAGGAGAGGAAATTTTTCTGATTATCTAGGAGGATGGATTTCGAGAAGGAACACATCTAGGAGAGAATATTTTTCACAGAACACATCTAAATTTTCCAGGAGAGGATATTTTTCACAGAACACATGGAAATTTTCCAGGAGAGAATATTTTTCACAGAACACACAAAAATATCTAGGTGATGACAATTTTCAACAGATCACATCGAAAAATCTAAGTAGTCTTTATGCGAAATGTCTGTTCTTTTGAAAGATGAAAAATTTAGCTAAATTTTCTACGAAAAGTTACAGATACGACGAATTAGGTGTTCCTTATAAGTCTTACACAGTATGACTGTTCTTTCGTTGTGTTAAAAATCTAGCTGGATTTTCAAAAGAACAGAGATAAACGACGAATTATGTGCTCCTTTGAAGTCTTACACAGTATGATGTTACGTCACATTTATTTCACATAACTGTTCTTTGCATTTATTTCAGTTTTATATAATTTCCAGTGAGAAAATGACGGAACACATTTCATCGAAAATAGAAGAAAGAACAGTCTTGAAATTTCCAGTTTGTTGAAAGTAAATAACTGTTCTAGAAAATTTTCTAGCGAGAAAGTGACAGAACACATATTTCATCGAAAAAACAAGAAAGAACAGTCTTGAAATTTCCAGCTTTCTTGATGCTGGTAAAGAACAGTTCCAAATTTCCAGGAGGAGAAAAAAGGGACAGAACACATTCGTCATTTCCAGGAGAAAACTTCCTAAGAACACATAAAAATTTCTACGAACAACATAGCCTCAGAACAGATATTTCATGCTGTCGTGTCGTTGGCTGCTTTCGAAGGTTTTGTAGGCTTCACTTGCCTTAAACAAAAGGCAAGTTAGTTCAAAATGTTGGTTGACAGATAATTTGGTCCAGATTTGTTTTGGCCAGTTTGTTTCCATAAAGAAACTTTAAAAGTTAAACAAGGCGCAGCAAAACATATTGAAATCTATAAGCATTCCCTTCATGATAATGTGTCTGTAAAGTGCTCTTTTTTATCTCTGTAAGACAAATGTTTTGCCTTAGCATACAAATCGTGAGCGGTTTATGGAGGTTACAATGTAAATTTAATGTGTAAATTTAATGTTTATTTAATTAAGATTGTATAAATGAAAATTGAACACCTGTACAATTATGTAACGCAGGAGGCAGTGCGTTTGGAAGGTTAGAATGTTAAGCTGTACAAATTTTGAATTTCGAAAATTAAATTTGAAGTAACTTATTTAACCCATTGCTTTAATTCTTCCATTGTGCGTTTTTAGTCTAGGGAACAACAAAGTCGTTGTAAACAGGACTTTAGCGGTTTTTCTGGTTTCTACAAGCTGAAATGAAGCTTGAAAGTTTTAATTAAACCTGAATATCAGGGGCGGATACAGACTCTTCAAACCACCATGTGAAAATCCCGAACTTTTCCGATTTTCTGATTAAATTTCCCCGATTCTTCCCGAAATATCTATAAAATTTTCCCGATTTTGGTAATTTTAGACTACTCAACTGTGTGAAATCACAACTTTCAAATAATCTCTATCCGCCCCTGTGTTCCGTTAAAGATAGATAGACCATGATTAGTAGATGAAGAAAAAAGGATAAAATTAGGACTACTTTATATATAAGCATTTAAGGTGGCTGCTATAGAAACAAACGTGACGGTCTACGGGAAAAGAGGGCATAAAGCTATCCATAATTCACTTGTTTAAATAGAAATGCACTCCTCCATATTTTTTCTTGATTTTGCAAGTAGGTAGAGTACGTATGATCGCGTTAAAAATGACCATGCCCCCTTTTCCCACGGAACGTCACAGACAATGAAATTCGCTTTTGTTGTTTATAGTATAATTAAGTACAATTAAAAAAACACTTACACTACGAAGGAAGAGTTATATATGCGTTCTTCGCATTAAATGACATTAAATTTTGACTGGAGTTTCGGACGACGGCGAAAGGAAGCAAAAGTCTCATGCTGGCAAGTTTTACTTTGCAGCTGAAGTAATTTAAAAGGTCGGTTTTCTTGCATTCTACTGAAAACGGCCTTGGCAGAAACAGTGAACGTTTATATTTTTTTCAAAGTCTCTCAATCTAAATCCAATCAACAAACCAACTTTTTGAAATTTAAACGGAAATATCTTTGGATAATCAAAAGCAATTAACATAATTCTTCAGAGGATTTGATGCTTGTGAAAATCTCGTACATGAGTTTTTTTTATGCCAGTTATGTTCTTTTTAACTAAGATACAACCATGAATAATTAATAAAATTAATTGAAAAAAGAGGATTTTTTTTTTCTAGTAAGTTTAATTTTAGTTTTGATAATAGAAATTGATCCAGGGCCGTAGCAGCCATAGGGGCTCGGGGCGTTCAAAATTTTTTTCCAATCATGGCTATAAAGACTTTATTACAAAAAGCGCTCAGAGGACCCATTTTTAACCAATCTAGAGTGCTTTGAATACAAAATTTCCTCTGGCACGTAGGCCCTAACCATGGTGTTGAAACTAGATGTTTAAAGATCCGTCCCCCCCCCCCCTAAAAGAGCAAATTGTAGTGCTTGCTACGACCCTGTGATCGTACATGTATGTATGTATATAAATTTGTTTACAGTTGACGGTATGTAAAACAAATAGCTATACAATTATTACTACTTATAATCAACTTTATATTTACGAAAATAGTAAAAATATTCTAAAATCTGCTTATCTTATTTGTTGCGCGATTGCGCCTTCTTCTTTAGTTAGGTTAGTGTTACCGTGGTGACCACAGGGCGTTTTTCTACTCCGCCTCACAGCTCCGAGCGAAAAAGCGACCTGTGGAGACATTG
>JAUBWS010071200.1:0-13823 GCA_032270445.1 Darlingtonia californica
GCGAAGTTAAAACTGCTATCAAACAGATGAAAAACGGAAAAGCAGCTGGGCTGGATGGACTTCCTCTCGAATTTTGGTTTGCTTCGGTTTTGCAATGCAACACTTAATAGTGAGCGTCCTCCCGAGTGGGGCCTATCAGCAATTGTATCTGTACCAAAGAAGGAGATTTGACTAAAGTCGATAACTATCGTGGCATCAGCCTAACACAGGTGGCTGCGAAAATTTACAACAGGATGATCCTAAACAGAATTCGCCCCGAAATCGATAAAGCTCTTCGATTCAACCAAAATGGTTTCCGTCCTTCTCGATCTACCTCCTCACAAGTCCTTGCTTTACGTAGGATAATCGAAGAAGTGAAAATTTTCAACATCGAGGCTGTTATAACATTCATTGACTTCCGAAAAGCTTTCGATAGTATTAATAGGAGAAAAATGTTTAAAATTCTGCTGGCCTACGGAATCCCTCCTAAATTGGTTAGAGCCATTGAGATTATGTATACAGACAACAAAGCCACTGTTTTAACATCGGATGGTGAAATGGACTTCTTTGGCGTAATAACTGGAGCACTACAAGGAGATCCACTGGCACCATACCTCTTCATTATAGTTCTTGATTATGCACTCCGAATAGCAATTGATGATGAAGATGGGCTGACGATTCAAAAGCGACGAAGTCGAAGATATCCTGCCCAACATATTGCTGACCTCGATTTTGCAGACGATATCGCGCTACTAAATGAATATAATACTCGATAAAGTAGATGCCTTCAAATACTTAGGAGCCTACACTGATACAAAACGTGACATAGATATGAGACTCGGGCAAGCATGGTTCGCACTCAATGCCCTTGAAAAAATCTAGAAATCCAAAGCTTCAATAAAAACAAAATTTTACTCTTCAAGTCCACAGTCGAATCAATTTTGTTATACTCACGCGAGTCTTGGTCGTTAACAACGTCTCTTGTTAAGAAGATTGAAGGTTCGTACACGGAATGTCGAGGAAAGTGAAAGATATCCATCCTACAACTCACATAACAAACAAGGTTCTTTACGGCAACCTACCTCAAGTAAGCAAAGTTGTCCAATACAGGAGATTTATACTTGTTGGACACGTGCTTAGGGGCAACGAACCTGCCACAAAACTTCTGTTATGGGAACCAGAAGGATCTCGGAAAAAAGGTCGTCCATACAAAACTTTAAAAAAAGTCATCGAAGAAGACGCAGGACTCAAGAAAAAGGACGAGATAGTACAACTTGCGTCCAATCGTGTGAGATGAAGAGATTTGGCCATGTCATCACTCAAAGTGGATGCATAAAGTAAGTAAGTATGTAAAACTTTTTCAAACAGACGAAGCCAATCATTTTTGTTTAAATAATGGTTCCAGGGTTCAATAGTACAGTTTCTAAATTGGTTGAGATTAGAAATTTAACTCGACAGCTGTAATATCTTAGTTTCTTCTTTGATTTTATAAAAAAAACAGCAAAAAATATTCTTGGTAAAAATCTGGGGGAGAGAACCCCCAAGTCCCCCTTAGTGGGGCCGTGCCAGACATATGAATGAATAAAAGAATGAATATATGAATAAAGATGATGCAAGTTCAATGATGAAAACGTTTTTAAACTTTTTCTAATAAGCCTGTGTATCCAATATACTGTTTTACTTACTTAGACTTAGTTCCTCCAGCATTCAGGGATGCAACGGGCAACAACATTTCTCCAACGTTGTCTATCAGCAGCGAATTTTTCTATACCGGTCCATATGTGGTTAGGCCTTTCTTGAAATCTTGCTTGAAAGTCCTATGTCATCGAAGATACTCGTGATACTTTTATTCGTATTTTCAAATTTATACGATAGGTTTCAGTCATGAACCATTTTTATTTTTCATCCATTCAATAAAAATATTTGATTTTTCCTCTTCATTTTATTCAAATTGAATTCTTTTTTTGGATAAAGATTTGGTGATTCTTCAAAATCTTCCCAACGATACCAATTTCATTTTTTAATGCACTATCAAAGAAGTTCTATTAGTTGGAAAAATAGGTTCGATGAAAGAAATTGTATTTATATGGATTTATATCATTAAATATAGTTCATTGACAAAAATATCACATAATCGAAATGAATACGCCAATAAAAAAGCTTTCAACCTATTCACTATCTCCTGCGAACTTGCGAAATTTGAAATTAATCTAGAACTGAAAAAATAAAAGATTTATTTAGGCTAGCAATTTGATAATAAAATGATAAGATGCATCATTTATAAAAAACAAATTAGAAAGGAGAGAAAAAGTCCTCTTTATCAGCTCAGACGGTGTAAACAAGCTTGGTGCTTCTGGCGTTCTTTTACTTTGGTTTTTAGGGAGAGCCTACTTACGTAAGCAACTGACGGATAACCAGCCAGTTTGAAACCATATCTACAGGGACTATTCTTTTGACATATTTTACATATTTTAGACGGTTTTTTTGGACCCTTAGTGGGGATGCTTTAGAACAATAAAGGAACTTAAACTCCGGGGCTCCAAAGGGCGAAAAATCATACCTTTGCGGACGATACATTATTCCGTATAGTCAATAGGTTATACTGATATTTCGCTTTTGATTAAGAAAACCCGTGTACGTGATGTGTTTCCGTGTACGTGATGTGTTTTCCTCATATTTTTTACATAATTGGATAATTTCAAACTCAGTTTCAATCTTTCAACTTGAATTTTTGAATAGTAGATTAATATATAAATTGATTTAGTTTGGTATCAAAGGAAAGCTCTCTTTGAAAAAAATGGTATGTTATTTCAGCTAATTCTCAAGAATTCAGACGTTATAGATATAACAGTGGTATTTTGGTCAAATTTGGATGCACGTGTGTGTCTTTCGGACAGGACTAAAGAGGACTAATAAAAATAGAAAATTAGAAAGAAATAGCTTGTGAACCTAGAACAGAATGCCAAATTTGGTATAATCATGTGTGATAGTTTTTCATTAAATATTACCTATAAACCAATAGTGGTTAGAACAAATTGGTCGCTTGTGTTCAAAGTTTAAGTTTGGTCACTTGTCTGGTTAGTATTACACAGACCGGTCTGTAAAACACTTCATTTTGAATAAGAATTCATCTGTTCCACTTGAAACTTTCAGCAAATCTAAAAATGGTCAAATTTTCAAATTAAAGTCAATACGAGTTCTCTAGATCTCCAATTCCTGGAATTCGCAGTATATAACCAGTCTATAAAATACACTATAACAGTAAAACCGAAAATCGTCAAATGTCACAAATAGTTATCAAATTTGACATTGTACTTAGACTATTTCATAGTCCATATAAGAAAAAGCCTTAAGCGCGAGGGCAATATAGGTCTGTCGCGCGGGAACGGGAACTCTTACAGGAAGAAAATGAAATAAGTTTTTCCTCCTTTGTGGGCGCAACTCCAGTTGCGAGTTATTTTTTGCCTTAGAGTGTTAACTTAGACTATAGAATAGTCTACATTGTACTCTAAGTTGAAGATTTCAGGACAATGCCGCCGTGTACGGCAGGTACGAACATCGTCGTGTCGATTTTTTACGCGCGAAGCGCTAGCGAAGAGCGTCTCTTTAAGCTAACACACGCAAAAGTAAGCATGACAGATTTACTTGCGTTTCTCAAAATTAGTAAGAATTTTTGAAAGAATTTTTGGAAGATTTTTGGGGTAAAAGCTATCGGGGTACCTCCCGGTAGAGTAATTTTGGGAGTTCAAGCTAAAACACTTGATATGTGGGAGTTTGTTACGGAGAAGAGTTTTTGAATGGATATAATAAAATGGATACGGTAATTAATTATCTCATTTCCGCATATTGGAATAATTTCCCCAAAGTGTTTTTTTTTCTTCTTATAATCACTGTTTATGAATGGTTTTGATGTGTGTATGTTTTTTTATGTAAGCACTAAGGACCACCACAAAATTCTCGTCTACTACGAATTAGTATAATGATATCGGATCAATAGCGCAGTCGGTAGAGCAATTGCCCGGCAAGCGAGAGGTCGCAGGTTCAATCTCCACTCGATCCGCTACCTTTGCGGTAGTTGGAAAGTCACATTAGTGCAGGATCTGTTGATTCATTACAAGATACATGTAATATGCACTTGGTTCCATGAAAAGCTGAATTATTACTTTTTTTGTTATAGGATGGAACAGAATAAAAATAAAAATATCGTAATTGAAGAAGATGTTCTGGTTAATACTTCATTGTTTGATTTGCTTGGTTGTGGTTATCATGCATTGCTTTGCAATCTACCTATTGTTAAAAACAATGAGGTCGCCAGGCAGCTTTTTATGTCAAAACCAAGTCTTTCATCTAATTCATTTGAGTGTCATAGAAATTATAATGGCAATCCTTCAATCTGCTTTTGCCATGTTTGGTGACAACAGAGAAAGATGGAAGCTCCTACAAGATTTGATGGGATTTGTTCAAACATATGGTGTTATTATTGCGTGGGTGATATCGAACTTGGCTTTGACTGTCGATCGATTTTTGGAGATAAGACTCAATATATTGTATTCTGTGTATGTGACTAAAACATTAACTTATTGCATCATTAGTTTTGCCTGGTTGTCCGCTCTAACATCAATGCTTACACTTCTTTTAACAGGTGCTTTTAAAACAGCTAACTTAACAGATGTGGTGCATCAGTATTTATTTCCAATAAGTACCATATTGGTGTTTGCAACTTTTTCTTCAATATACAGCTATATATACCGCAAACTCACGCAAAGTCGACAAGTCCATCCCGGACACACAGAGATCAGTAACACGGCGACGGAAAATGAGCACAGCAATAAAGAAGAAAAAAGACGACTTTCTTACAACCACCGCTTGAAAAAATCAGTTTTCCCGCCATTTTTGATCATCATCACGTTTTTCGTTTTTTTTGTGATTCCGGAAATTTCTGCTTTGTTGATGTTGTATGTATACAAAATGGACATTTATGTAAATAAAGACCATTTTCTGATCATTTACAACTTTTTCGCTCTGGGATGGTTATGTGACGCATCAATCAACATTTTTATTCACGAGAATGTTCGAAGACGGTTACAAAGAACATTCAATTTCTGATCAACTTCAATACCAATTGATCACCACCAACACCACTGATCGATTGTGTTGCTGAAAGTTGATTGGCATGCTAATTTCCAGAACGGCTGCGTAACGTTTTGCGTCGTAGATTTTGCTTTGCTTAACCTCGATAATGTAGCAAAATATAAAAAAAGATAATTAGGGCTGGAAAAAGAAGTGGTAAGAAAATACTACCTGACCGCACTTTATAAACCCTAGGTTTGAAATAGATTGTTTTGTTGAAAATTTCTCATAGATTTTCAAAATCCCAACCATCATTACCTGATTTTTAGATGGTTACTCGGTGAACCGCACGCTTCGCTGTAAACACGGTTAGTTAGAATACCAGATAAAACCATATCTTTACTTAAGCTGGCGCTCGATCAATTTATTTTGATCGTTTCATTGTTTTAAGGCTTTTATCTGAGTGGTTGACTATTTAAAAAAACGATACATCAGCTGATAATTTTTATATTGACTATGTTTTTACATATCTCTGTTATCTGATTGGTGCGACCAAAACTTTATCGCCTGGGAGTAGAAACAGATTCTACTCCCTCGCGCTCAAATATTGATCGTCGCGAACAAAACTGCAAAAGAACAATAGATCGCACCGGGCGCTTCCAGTACGCGCTCAAGTGGAGATGAGGCTTTAACCCTATTCTTCACAAGTAAACTTTTTATGATATTGTTTTTGGACATTTTGTGAAAATGTCAGATGATTTTGACTACGTAATCAAAAATTATGGGTGTTTTGAGTCACGTGGGTAACCATACCTACAGCAACCCCAGACAAAATCCGTTGAAAATTGTTTTTCAAATAACTTTTGATCTAAAACGTTTTGTTCAATGAAACTTTACCAGAATACTATTTTTAATAAACAATTCAGAATGAAATATATTTTTTTTGAATTATGACGTCATTTTTCTCGTATAACATCATAATTCATTTTTTGATTTCTGCTGACTTCAGCATAATATTTCGCCATTATGGTAAATTTTTATCCTTGTTATTTCTAATTTTAAACAACTGTAGGCTTTTATCTTTCATTTGAGGGGTTGGTTAAACAGGTATTTTGGACAAGTTATTCAAAAGTTATAGGTATTTAAATTTTGGTCCAAATTTGGGAAAATTTGGGGTTAAAAATGCTGGTGTCATCAAACATTTGAAAATCAATCAATGAATTTTTATATTTTTTGGAAACTACACGTGAATTGTTAATTCCATGCAAAAAAATTGCCATTTTGAGTGATTCTATCAAAAGTTAGCGAAGGGAGTAATTTACCCCCCCCCCTCTCTCTTGTTAAACGAACGTACATAAAAAAGCCTGTGAGGAATAGGGTTTTAAAGAGACTTAACTGAAAATGACGTGATTTCTCTTTGCGAAACTCGAAAGGGCGAAGGATCGTATCATATGGGTGCCACACACATCGGTAAAGTATAATATACTCTAATTTGTTCTGCTATTAAAATCATTGTTAGTGAATATTCATTTTCTGTATTTAATGTGTATATATAGATTTCCATAATTCTAGAGAATTCGTTCGTTGTACATTATACCTAAAACTTTTATTGTTGTGTTTGACTATCAATTTATTTTTTTACAGTCTAAAATCAATAACTGAATCCGACGCGCCTCGTCTTCTGCGATCTTCCGCCAAAGCTTTTCTGAAACTTTACATTTTACATTAAAAGTTTCCATTTTAGATATACCTTGTACCATAGCCTTTATTGTTTGAAGACATTGTCACGAAATCGAACGCTAAAATGCTCAAAAATTCTTGTACAGCTTGGTAAAAAATCACCAAAATATCACGAGAAAATAAGAGAAAAATCAAAATATCTCTTATACACAACATTTTGGACTACTTTACCACAAGACGAGCAAGCTAGTTGAATATTCAGAGCCATAAAATTAGATTAAAAACCCAAAAAAGAAAATGCTTGAAAATGCCGTACAGAAAATGTTGGAAGAAAAATTCCGTTTTCCGTGTTTGTTTTCGTTTATAAAAATAACGTTCACTAGTCTACTTTACCACTCTCACGAAATTGTGTATGAGGCTTGTACAGTTTATTGTTTTAAAATCGTATAAACATTGGAAGAACCTTAAGACGACAGCTGTGCCGGCTGAGATGGCAAGTCTGATAAAAACCCACAGGAGGCTAAGTTTGAAATAAACGCTTGAATAGACTTTTGCAGATGGTTAACTTTAAAACATTTTGCGGAAGAAACTTCCGCGGAAAAGCCAAAAAACTACAAATTCATGAAAGAATCTTCTCGTGATTCTTGTGAAAGTTTAGGAAACTTCGTGAAACTTCGCGTTCCGGCTCGACCGTGAAATTTTTGCATTTCGCACGAATAACTTTCGCGGCGGGACAAAATTGGGATAATTTGCGGGAATAAACTTTGGCAGAAAACTAATTTTAAAAACATTTTGCGGAAGAAACTTTGATATAAAAGATGTTGATATAAAAACGCTGTAATTTCCCATTGGAAAGGAGTTAAAGCCTTGAAAACTTACAGTAAAGTAACGGGTAGACGAAAGTTGATTTCAGAATAGTAGAGACTTGCTGGCTTGCTTTTACAAACTCTAAATATGACCGATTAGTTTAATTCGCCTTAACCATTCATGCAAAACTAAGTGTACTTTTACCTTTATTTCAGGTGGTTGCGATAACTTTATTCGTTTGGTCCGATGAACCCATAAAGTATCCGAAGAGTCGTACAATGTGCAACCAAGAGGAGCTATTAAGATAAAAAAAAAATTGAATCAATTGTTCCCGTATATGTTTAAGAAAGTCAATTTTTCCAGTTTTGGGCAAAAACCTCAAAAATGATAAATTTTGCGGTAAATTTTTTCGCAGTTTCTGCAAAACGTAATTATTTCCTTAAGGTTAGTGTTATGCCCAAATCCCTGTTAAACTCCACTACAATATTGCAAGCATGGTGGTCATTGGACTATTATTCTCTTTTGGATGGAATTTAAGTGACGCACAACGGAGATAATTAATGCTAAAGGTTATTGACCATAATAGTAATTAAAAAATTTTATACTTAAAATTGATCTTGAATAAAGATGAGCTTTAATTGCAATTTTTTTTTCGTTTTAAGAACAGGTTTCTAGTCTTAAGTTTGGTTACCATTTTACAACCCCGTCTATTTTTAATTTATCAACGGATTAATAGAAATGACGTAAGTACTGCCAAAACATATTTGACGTCA
Organism: Darlingtonia californica; assembly: GCA_032270445.1. Classification (NCBI taxonomy): domain Eukaryota; kingdom Viridiplantae; phylum Streptophyta; class Magnoliopsida; order Ericales; family Sarraceniaceae; genus Darlingtonia; species Darlingtonia californica. The sequence continues at coordinate 8,310 of JAUBWS010071200.1, forward strand.
TTTATATTCTGTTCATTTAGCGTTTTGGGTCTGGAAAAGAGCAGACGTTTAGCGATGTTTTTGCTAAAACCAAAGCGTTTTCGAAAGAAAAAACGTATAAAGAATGAAAAAAGAGATAATAAATTTACAAAATTCTTCACACTGTGCGTCCCTTTCCTGGCCAGTTGTTTAACATGCGAACGGTTAGATGAATTGGACCTTGATCATGGGAAGAAATATTACGGAAAAACATTAGTCCTTGATGGTGAAATTGAATGTTTAGGTGAATATAGGGGAGCTGTCGATAATGAACGATTACAAAAAAGAGTGAAAGACGAACCATCAACTGAAGATGAAGCTGAAGAAGGTAAAACAGTTTGATATTGGTTGATTTACCAATATAAATGTATCCTCGTCTAATCTTTGTCATCAATTGAAAGATTTATCGATTACTTTCCCTAAATGAGTATGAAAACAGAACTTGTTTACAAAGACATTGGCGCGAAATAAAATCTATTCTAATAATGACAGTTAACATATTTTTCTTATCATAGCTACTACCTTTGTGTGTTAATCTTGCGCGTTTGATTCGAAAATATTTCAAATGGAGGTCAACGTTTTGTCTGGAAATGAGAAAATGTTTAATTCATTTTTTAGTAATTTTACGTTAGCAATCAGGAAATTAAGAGATCGTAGGCGCGTGGGTGGAAAATTATTCTAGCATAGAAGGGAAAAGCTTGTCGCGCACCCGGAAAATTTTTGCATCGTAAGCTCGCAAATCTACTAGGAATATAAAGAGACAAAGCTAAGAAGCTAATAAATAATTTTCTTTAACCTGTTATTAGATTTAACGGATGACAAACCATCAAGTCCTCGCTGCGATTCACCATCTCCAGAATTTCGAGGTAATGAATTATCAATCTACAGTTATAACACATACCCTAAGTCCAATTCGCAAATCCATTTGAGCAAACGAATATTTATAGGTTGGCACATTTATGAAGAGACAAAGCAATTAAGCTAATAAATAATGTTGTTTAATCTGTTCTTAGATTTGTTTAATGACAAACCATCAAGTCCTCGATGCGATTCATCATCTCCAGAATTTCGAGGTAATGAATTAATTCAAAGAAATAGATTCTTCGGGAAGAAAGTTTTGCAATCCACCTCGACTGCGACGTTTATCAATTTCACAGGAATAAATTTTTGCGGCTGGACGAATTTAAGATAATTTGCGGTAAAAATCTTTCCAGGATGTAACACAATAAATAAATAAAATCAGCCATAAAAGCAATAAATTTTAGCTATTTTAAATAAAATATGGAAATTTAGGTTCTAAATATTTCGTAGAATAAACTTATTTACAAAAAGGCCGAAAAATCGCTGTACCGCGAAAGTTTCTTCTTCTAACATATCAATCTGCAAGTATGATTCATACTGGAATCCCAATCCCCGAAAAAAGTATAGTTAAATTCCCTCAAGCTAAGTTAGCAGCTCGGCGAGAGATTTATACGGACATAAATGAAAAAGAACCAAACATAGTTCATGGACTATATAAATTCACATATGGCATTATTTATTCAACAGAAAATATTTTATCAAATCAAAGGTTTTATTTTGAAGGCTTTTGTATGTACGGCAAGTTAACATATATTTTTATCTGTCCGGCCGCGAGGTTTATGCAGTGAAATTTAGCTGGTAAAAGAGATGCCTTATATTCCGAGGGACTGTCTGTGCTAAGGTAAAGTCCTTCAAATTATTAATAAAATGTTTCTTTTGTTGAAAAATATTGATATCAAGATTATAATAAGGATTTATATTAGTTACAAATAGTGATCCTACCTTTTCATGGAATGGCTACACGAAGCCTTATGAAATGGAAAAGCGACTGGAAATTTTCATCACAGAAAATTAGGAGAAGAAGTCTTGCTTGGAAGTTTTGACTTCTAAGCTTAGCGCTTCATAACGCAAGATTTAGGATCTACGTGTTGACATGTCTGCAATGCTTGTTATTGTTCATCTTTTTATAGGATGTCCAACGCCTCTAGCTGGAAATTTATTCAATTTGAAAGAGTTTCAAAGTAGCTCTAATGTACTTAACCCCAACAGTGACAAAGCTGGTATCACAAAAGTTGAAGTTGCAGACATATCACCACTGATGAAAAATGTTGACCATTTGAGCAAGCCAAAAAAACCACTGCCTCAAATCAAGCGTATTAAAAATGAAGAGTATATCATTGCCAGAATTTTCCCTGATCGCCCGTTGACTCCTCTACCCGCAGACAACTTTGACCAAAAAGCATTTATAGAAAAATATTCTGACGGTGAAATCTCTGATGTATTAAATGCTGAAGGTAATGAATTTTCAATGAACGGAAATCTAGGATCGAGTCAACTTGGCAATCACACTGTCAGTATTGAAACAACAGGTGACGACAGTAAGCTGAGTAACACTTCGACAGATGTGCTGAAAACTATTGATTTGCTGTTAGAAGAAATTGGCGATACATCTACCACAAAAACGCATAAAGGAAAAAATCGTAAAAATGCCTCTAAGGAATCTTCTAAACAGCCACTAGAGATAATTGTTATTAAACCCAATGGCAAAGCTGATACGAGATCCGAAAAAAATCCTGCTGTATTTAAAGATGAAATAATAAAACTTCCTGATGTTGAAGTTGCTGATAAATCTTCAAAGAATGCTTTCAAAACTTACAACATTAATTCTACGAAGTATCCAAATGAAAGAAGCAATGATGTAGCAAAGTCTGAGATATCTCATCTTTGTGATTTCGAGAATACTGATGTTCAAGATTCTAGATGTACATTTCATACAGTTGATACTCCATCGAAAGTAAAGCGTTGTTCGGCAGATGGAGCAGATGGTGTAATAAGACACAAATCTTTCAAGAGTCTGCCTGAAATTGATGTTCAAGGTATAGGAAACTATTCCTCAAATGCATATTCTGTTGAAAAGCAAGATACGGTTGTTTTATCTGAAGCAGTTGACATCCAAGGCACCGACAACAAAGCTCTAGAATGCACACCTCATGTAGCTAAATCCATAGCTGAAGTAGTGGAAGCCATAGATAATAATAACTCAGAGCTTACACAACAGTATGAAGACACTTCTACTGTTGCAAAGGTGTCAGGGAATAACATTGATAACAAAAATGCTACGAAATACATGGATTATATAAAGAACAATGAGAAAAGATCAACTACTGACAATGCAACATCTAGATCAAGCTATGCTAAACTTTGCTACTACGGAAGAAATTCAGTTGTGCAGGAAGATCTTCAATTGCCTGTACCCACAACGAAAAGAATTGATGGGATTGCAACGGTAAACGATCCCATTGCTCATGGTCAAGAGACAGCTGACAATGGAAGTTCCAAAAGACAAGACTCCAAACTTGAAGTAAAACAAACTTCAAATAAAAAAGGTGAAGAAACTCCTTCATCTCAACTATGGAAATCATTAATAATCCAACCAACTGTAGAAAACGATATAAGGCATCACATTCAGGATGATGAAGAATACAGTGATGATAATGATCACCAAAAAGGTTATGCAAGTGACTCTGCATCTAGTCTCAGTGAAGTGAGTTCCCTAATAAGCAGCCAAAGAAACTCGTCTGAAGCAAAATATGATAGCGAGCATAGTATAGATCGTAAGACAAATGACAGCCAAATGAGTGGTGGTAGCAGTAGCGTGACAGACAGCAGTGATGATGATTCCAGCAGTGATGATGATTCCGTTGATGAGGAGCTTCAGGATCTTATGTACATGCAAATGATAATGGAATATATGAAAAATCTTGCACAGAATGACGAACCACAAGAAGATGAAGAAGTTGAACAACGTTTAGCCAGCATCTCCAGACATCTTTGTGGTGAGGTGATTGTTGAGGCAGTACAGGAGTTACAAGAAGAGGAGGAAATGGCAAAAAACCTCAGTGTAAGTGCAATCAACAACGCTGCTTTTCAACTTCAGACAGAAAATATCCTTGACTGTGATGGTAACAATAGCATAGCTTAGTATATTTGATTGATATAATATATTTGGTTTTTAAATAAATGTATAATAAATATAGGATTTTCAAATACATGTATTTTTATTAACTTGATTATATTTCTTTCTTTTTTTATATCTTCTGTCATAACAACCATGAACTTAAAACTGTTTATGACTGAGTTCTGTTAGATATATGATTCTTGATTTCGTAGATTCAGGCATTACTTATCATTTATACAAAACGCTACAAGGATAGCAGAACTTCTATTCCTATGAATTGAAAATCTTGTGTTATGCTCAGGATACTGCTTATTGTTTAAATGTTTTGAATATGTAACGGTCTATGGGAAAAGGACATTTTTACCGCGATCATACTCTTACCATTAGCAAAATCACTAAAAAGAGTCTGTGGAGGAGTGAATTTCTATTTAAGCGACGCGCAGGCGCGTAAAAAGAAATTACCTTCTCTGCAGACGTTTTTATATGATTGTGAGAGGTTAATAAGTAAATTGTAGTTGGCTCCGTGCCCCCTTTTTCAATAGACCATCACATATCATGATTTTTGTAAAAATATTATTATGACAAAACAACCTATGCAAACGATATTAATAGACGGATATATGAGAAAGTGTTATTTATAATATAGATTACTGACATAAATCTCTCTCAAAGTCATTCATTGAAGCTACTGGATTTTCTCGAGTTTCATAGTACATTGTCGCAGGAAGACTAACGCACTCGCCTTCCTCGAAGAACTATTTTTCAGGACCAAGTAAAAAATAACCAAAAATAAACTTTTTTTATCTCTATGGAAAACACTTGGTTTTTGGCTGATCGAAATGAAATCTTGCAAATTTTGTCATATTTCTCAATTCAATCCAATTGCTCTAAATCTCTTCCTATGAAAGCTTACAGTTTTTCCTTTCTTTTTATCAAAGTTTGAAGTATTAAATCTCAAAATTAACTTGGTTGGTCAAGGCCGCTTGCGTCTCGTTTCCTCTAAACAGTTTCTATAAATTCTCTACAAAAACTTCAGTGAGAAGAAATTGCCATTGTAAAATCAAGGAGATACGAAAAAAGATTTTGCAACTCTACACCGTTAAAGTATGAATTTCTTCTGGGTAGTTTTGAGTGATGACCTTACATAGAAATTTTATTACGTCTGAAATAACATCTTCATACAAATATTTTGTTGAATAACAAAATGTCGTTACATAACATTAGGTTAAAACAACATGGAGAAATTACGCAACTTAGTCTATACATAGCCTGTCATGCGACCATCAAAGCATTAAGAGTTTATAGAAGATATCTCATTCCACCTGTCTAGACGTAATTAAGTAAGAATCTGCAATGGGGGGTGTAAAGTATTAAAAAGGAATAAAATGTGTATACTCAGACTATACAATCGGATCTTTCAGAAACACGATTGGGTGCTATACTACAGGGGTTGTGGTTCGAATCCAACTATTCACCATAATAATCTACTGCCTTCACAAAAGTATAAATTACAAGCA
>JAUBWS010071211.1:0-13822 GCA_032270445.1 Darlingtonia californica
TTTTTAAATAATAGCATAACACATTAAGAGTCGAATTGATGTACATTGATGTTCATAAAGAAAGTGGATCAACTTCTACGCTTGATTTACGGAAGGGCCTAATCTTACTTTACATTGGAATATTTCTTCCTACGGTGCTCCTAAAATGTTTTTTTTCACTTGGAACCAAAAAACATAATACTAAGCTACCCTTGTGTAAATTTTCACAGCTGTAGCTCTTATAGAACTTGAGAAATCGATACTGGAATTTTTCATCATTTTTGCAGATGGAATAATTCCTCCTAAGAAGCTCCTAACTTTAAGACGCGATATAATGCGTTGGGGTAACGTAAAAAGCTCGAAAAAAAAGATCTGGAATATTTCATCCTTCAGCTTTCAATTATCCATATTTATAACGGATTCCATATTATTCCTACAGAGCTCCCAAGATTCATCATGTGTAAAATGACATTTTTGGACAGTCTAAAAAGAACACTGACATATATATTAAAAAAAAATACATATATAAACAAATGAAAAAAAGAAAAGAAAATGGGAAACAATATTTAGTATAAACCTGATGTCAAAGCAATGAGGAAATTGGGAAGACCACGTCTATGGACTATAGATGTTGAAGCTAGGAGAATATCTGAGTCGATGTATAATTAGACGCTAAAATTGAAAACGAGGCCGGTGATTTGATGTAGCTCACTCTATGGACTATAAATATAAGATGTGAGTAAGTGAGACACTAGAGTTGACGATAGAAATATCGGTAGATTGCGGTACAGCACTGGCTGAGAAATAAAACAAGTGTCATTACATGGATGTAGTTGAATTGAACTTCTATACATATTATATATCGCTGGTTTAATTTTCAAAACTGAATCATAAACAGTTCTATAGTTCTCGAATGCCTGGAATTCGTATGTTACAGACCGGTCTATAAATTAAAAGACAAATTTGAAAATGGAACAAAAATTTTAAAAATCACAACAGCTTACTAAAAGTAATATTTTAGTTCAAATTTGAAAATTTTAAGTCAAGTCAATCCTTCAAAGTTATCTTTTGGCCTTTCTTTGGTTTTGGTCTGTTAAATACACTTCTGTAACAGTTGATCAAAAAAAATTTGTCACACGTCACAGTTTCCTAACACTAAGTGACGACTGTCAACTTTTGGAGTCATAGACATTCGCTACAAGAATTTACAAACTGCAAATATCGAGAGTAGTTTACTTTGTGATCACGTCATAGTATAATAACACAATTTTGAGAAAAAGATTACAAAGGGAATTTATTACACACTTGCAAAATTTCATTCAAAATTATTAACTGGTTCAAAAATTATTCAAAATTCTCTATCAGTGCTCGAAGGGTTTAAAAAATTGTATTATTTTCTTTTAGTTTCCATTTCTGAAAGAAATCAGATAGAAAGTTATATCCAAACTATGAACAACAATATCAAGTGTAATACCAATACGTGGAAACAAAGAACTAGTAGTGACAAGCACTACGTCAAGTTCATAACTGGCGGTGGGTAAGTAAGCATATTGTTTGTATGTTTGTTCCGATTAAGTCGGAATAAATTTTTTCAGGTTTTAACCCACTTCTTAACCTTGTCTCCCAGTTTTTTTGCACTAACTCTGAAAGTGTAACTTTCAAATTTTGGGGATTTTGCCAATAATCATCCTTGCATTGGAGAATGAATAAATAAGCTGCAAAAAAGATTAGTAAGTCTCCATGCACCAGAAATTCCTTGCTACTAAAATAATGATTACGTTTTTCTGCCGGATCCTCAAAATTCCATGAAATTTAATATAACAGAAAATCATCATTGCGTTTCCATCAAATTAATCCCAGCATAACTTTTGATAAAAGACCCAATTTATCTGTAAAATTTGTCAATTTTTTATTAAACCATGTTGGATTCAGTAAACGTTAGATTTTAGATCACTTCATATTTTTAGTTTTTGGATCATCTGCAGTATCCTGAACCGAGCTGGACTGTTTCAACAATAGCCCTTTTTTCCCTAGACTGTACCCGTCCCTCCTGCGGCAAAAAAGAAAATATGCGAACTTAGAGTACTTACGTTTTCTTCCGTGAGAAGACTCTGGTACAGGGTAGTGTTTCTCAATCATTTAGCAAAAATCACAACATGGTATATACTCAAAACTTGGGGCGTAATAAAGACCCTGTTCGCATAGAAAACATTGTAAAGCGTTAGGGCAGTTAGTCTGGTCGATGATGTTGGTCGAACGCGATGGAAAATGGATTTTCTTGTTTAAGTTTCTTTTTATAGAGATTTTCACTATAGAGATACTCCTATTTTTTGAATAGAACAAATGTTGTAAGTATCATTTTTTCGCGGTACGACAAGTTTTAACACAAAAACATCGCTATGTGAATACATTATCACCAAATTAATGCGCACCGAAATTTTTTAACAGTGAAGCATCAAGTAATTTTTTTTTCAAACAACCATTGCTATCTTCGGCAGTTAACTAGTCTATCCGATAAACCGTTTCGGGATTTTTTGCCCTACTCTTGGTCTATCGGCTAACGTCCAAATAGTACGAATCGAATTTCGATCAAGGTTTCAGAAGATATATGTGATTATAGAATTGTGTGGTTGTATGTTTCGTTTGAAATACTTTAGTGATTTAACCTTTACTCGTCTCTACCATTTAGGTGCTCCAGTTACGTTGGAAAGACGATACTAGATGGTGATGAGTTTGAAGATGGAAGTCGAACTTTTCAGCCTATTAAATTGGGTAATGGTTGTATTTCTCCAGGTAGATTTTTTCTATTTTCGGTTTTTGCAGAAGCATCCAACGAGCCTTGACTTCAGATACTTTTTTTCCGAAATGTCACTTTGAAAAGAAATCTAGCCGAAGCCTTATGGTCTCAGAATACCTCAAAAAATCTAAGAAATCAAAAAATGAAGGAGCTCAAAACTATCAATCTGTTCTTTTTATCCTGGAAATCTAAAAAATCGAGCAGGTGTATTTTCAAGGAGACTAGAATTTTAGATCGAATATATAAAAATTTAGGAGCTAAAAACACAAAATAACTGTTTTCTTTATCCAGGAAAGCCAAAAAAATCTAGCAGGCCTCCAATTGTCTCAGAACACATCCATATTTTCCAGGAAAGCCAAAATTTTCGACCGAGCACATCAAATTTTCAAGCAAGGTAGATTTCGAAATATTTTCCGAGCACATTCAAATTTCTAGGAAAAATAATGCCTTTCGAACAGATATTTTGCAAAAATGCCTCATGAGCTGATTTTGTATTTGTTTTGCGTCTAGTTTTGATATTGTTTTTTTTTTTATTAAAATGCCTTTAGATCCAGAAAAGTACCTTAATCTTAAATTTTACGAGGTCGACTATTAGTTTATCGCGAAATATTTTCACAAAGAAGAATTGGCACGATGGCTCTTTTAAATTTATTTTTGAAGTGCCCGAAGAATCCTAGCGAGTACGGCCCACACGGAATTACGCTTAAGTAATTCCGGGTGAATTGGTAATCCTGACCACTAAGGCTAGCCAAGAAAGAGTTTTTTCACTTTTTTATATTTATTTTTACTTTTTAATTTTTTGAAAACGTACCCAAGCCCTAACCCATTCCAAAATTGATAAAATAAAAGATTCTAAACAATCGCAACACTTTACCACGTGTTTCAGAGACGTAGTCTTTACCAATAGTCCATATCACCGCTGCTAAATTCAGTAAAATAATTTTTTGCGTGTCACTTAAATAGAAATGCACTCCTCAACAGACGTTTTTTCATGATTTTGAGAGGCAAAAAAGTGAATTATGGATAGCTTTATGCCTCCTTTTCCCGTAGACCGTCACATATAGTATTACACGACTGCAATAAATCTTTTGTTTTCTCCCAACTGGCGAGTTGTTGACAAATATCACTGAGTTGCTTATTTGTCTTTTTTTCGGTGTAAGGGTCTGGGCAAAGTTGAAAATTTGTAATTTTGTTTTGATGAATGCTGAATCTAAGAATATTTTCTCGTTCGACTATCAAAATTTCTTCGCCACAAATATATTTCAAAAGATTATAAATTCAAAGGCATCGAGAATAAAACATTCTGGCAAAGTTACCTTGCATAACTCAGTCTAGATAAACATATGACAAAACTATTCCTAAATCGATACGGTATTTAATATCTCATTTCTGCATATGGGAATAAACTCTCCAAAAACTTTCTTTTAATAAATTCTGTTCAAGGATGTGTGACACGTTGAAAAATTGTGCTTAGCTTGAGAAATGAAACAAAAAACCGGTTAGTAACGTGCCTTTTTATGACATAAATGTTAAAGTCTTAATAACCAAAATTATATAAGAGATAAAACTTTGTCAAAGATGCATCTTCACGTACAGATTATGAATGATAAAATATTTTTGATAGCAATGATGACGTCAGCAAATATCTTTTAAAAAACAAATTCTTTCAATATCTGATAACGTCATCAAAAGTGACGTGACAAACCAGTTTTTTGTTAATTTTTCAAGCTAGTCATAATATTTCAGCTTGTCACAGCTTTTTCTGAGATCATCGAAGTAAGACTCTACTCTTAAGCTATATATCAAGTTAGATGAGTGGATTTGGTGCACAAATGTTACGGTGTAACTTTTGGACTGGCCGTAACTCGTCTGCGTTACGTTTGATTACTTAATAGCAAACATTCTAAATTGTGTTGTTTGATTTTTTATATCAAAGGAATTGTGTTACACGAGATGTTACATGCAATGGGATTTTTTCACGAGCAGTCACGAATAGACAGAGACAATTATGTTAAGATTCTCTGGGAAAACATCCGATCAGGTAAGACAGCTTTATTTTGAAAATAACCAGGAGCCCGTCTGTTGCTGTCCCAGTTGGACTTTTTTTATAACTTTTTTGAACTAGTTACGATAACTCAACAAAATTTTTAAATATGCGAAAAAATTATTAAGTTGTTCATATTTTGACCATATTTTTAGTTGCAGAAATCAGCCAATCTTGAGAGAACAGCCTTTGGTCAGAACCACAAACACTTTTTTACCACCAAATAGCTAAACCATGGGAAGTGTATTGTCAAATAAAATTTCAACGAGAACTGCCTTCATACTTTGTCTGTCAACTAACATACAATTATCAACAACTTGACATAGTTCCAAAAATTTGACTTGGTGACGCCCTCTGTAAACATTTCTATGGTTAATTCTAAGCCAAAAACAGAATAAAAATATCTCTCTTACAAAAAAAGTTTCACGAGAAAGACACGCTCTATTTTCACCAAAGAATGCAATGTCAGCATTTTTCGTAATATTTTTGAATATTTTGAAAGTTCATATGATATTCTATACATCATGTAAATTGGATAAAATTTGCAGATTTTATGCTGGAGGGGGAAAACTTTTACGCCCCCACCCCCCCCCCCCCCAAAAAAAAAAACCGTTTAACGACCATGAAAAAACCCAACTGGAATAGGGTTAAAAGCCAAGGTCCTACTTATATTAGATACATTATGCGGAAAAATTTCATTTGAAAAGTGTAGAACAGTAAAGAGTAGTAGCAACTAGTGAATTTTTTATGATCGCCTCTTTTCAAACTGCTTTTGTTTGGAGTTAATTATTGTTTATTAAAATATAAGGCGGTTTCTTAAAACTAGGGTCTGTTTACACTTTAAATTGTAAAATGAATTTTGTGAAAGCATAAATTTCAGTTTACCCAAACTTGATTGGGTTCTAAAGTTTTGAGGATAATAAAACTAAATTTTATCGATCTATGGCGCTAAACTGAATTCTAAAATGTAGATAATAAGTCCTTTATCCTACTTTTTAATAAGAAATTTCAAAGCCCCATAACTGCCGACAGATACGTGACCCGTACGTAATTGGATGGGCGTATTCTTGCTTTTATTATTGCAAAATTTACAAAATTATGAAAAATTATTTAAATTCTAAAGATATAAGTGATACTTATTAACAAAAACAATGAAGTTGTCATCTTAATTTGAAGCTCCCTCGAGGGAAAAAAGTTTGTGCCAAAGAGCACTACATTCATTTCTTTCTCGTTGCTTGTAGGAATAAATTCCTTTCCGAAATCGTGAAATGCTTCAATTTGTTCTTCGCACAAAAAAGTTCTCGCAAAATGCAATTTTATCTAATTTTTGAAAAAAATTATCAAACAAATTTTCAACCGTTAGCAAAATTTAGTTCATACGAAATCTTGAAACTTTTGGAGGATCCATTCGTAAAATTGCGAATTTTTATCAATTTAGTTTTCAAAGTATTTGCCGAGTATCTCTCACATAAACAGAGAGAATGAAAAAAATAGTAGATACTCGTTACTTTGTTTTTACCTGCTTTCAAAGGAAGTTTTTGTCAGTCTCTCATTACTTTATATTTTTATCATTTATTTTTAAACAGGTTATGAAAGAAACTTTCGGAAATTGAAGTCCATTCATCCTGGCAGCAACAAAACCGTAAGTCCTAATATATGTTAAGGTGGTTTCCCGGTAGAAAATGAAAGAATTTCCCAATTTCCAGTTTTGAGCTCAAAACAATAAAAACACTATCTAACATTTTTTTTGTATATTTTCGAAGCTGATGATTGTTTTGGCTTACCGGAAAAGTGGGACCCGGGATACTAGGTGGGATCCGAAAAAAGACAGAAAAGTGGGACCACTAGAAGGAACCATAGTCTTTATACGAAATGATCTGGAAAGCGGCATCAATCGAAATCTTTCTTGCTCATTACGAACTTGACAAACAATGAATCGTGACATATTTGCACTTTCGCTTACTGAATTTCTTAATGCATCCTACATTAAAAAGTTGAGCCCTTGGGGAATCAACTGCATATAACGAAAGATTTCAAAAGAATTTATCGAGTGTGTCTGCAAAAATCTCTAAATAAGTTCAAAGAAAGGCTTCTTAACTATTGATATTCATAAACTTTGGTGGGACTCCATAAAACTGCATTTCTAGACTAAGTTTTTGACAGCAAAAATTCTTAACACGAGGCATCTCAGTTTTATACCTTATAACTGGTTTTATAGCAAAACTTGGTTGGACCTAACGTTCTGGAATAAAAAGGGGCCATTTTGTGACGTCAAAGCCTGGTGACGTGACCTCGTCCTAAAAATTAAGGTCTCTTTATTGTTTAATACTGAAAGAACGGTATAAAGTTAGGACTTGATATTTCGTACGCTAATAGTCTCAAGGTTGAACTTTTAAATTGACACCGGTCTCATAGAGTTAATTGATCGGTTGCCGACAGAATAGCCATTCAAATTGGGTCAATTTTAGAATATCAAAATTTTCATTTCACGATAATAATGTAAGGAAACAAGATATGACAAAACCCTTTAACATTTCTATGTCTGTCATGTAAATGTCTTTCAGGTTATACTAGTCCCAGTACCAAATTGGTTGATGTCACAATGGCGTCACAAAATGGGGCCATTCAATAATTATGTCATGCTTGGGGAGGGGTGGTTCTTTCTTTTGTTCGTGACGCAGCGTGACGGAAAAAGGGGGGGGTGGTACTTTGTTCCAGTATATATAAAATTTTCGTCGTAACATATTTTTGTTGTATTATCAAAATAAAAATGTTGTTTTCTGTTTTATAACACGCAATCTTGTTTTTGTATTTTTGCAATGTAAATAGTGCAATTGTTGTTTCTAAAACTTTCGAAATTCATATTTATTCGATTTCAAACTCACGTCAGTTTTGTTTAGTTTTGGAAGGGGAGGGGGTTCTCTTTACCAAGCGTAATGTCACGCAAGGGGGTCTAAGATACAAATGTGACGGAGCGTGACAAGGGAGTGAGTGGTTCTAAAATAGAAAATTTAGCGTGACGTAATTATTGAATGGCCCCAATCGGTCAAAAATGACCTTTTGAAAAGTTGTCTATTTTGAAAACTCTTGACTTGTTTATCGTTGGAAATTGTTACCTGGCCGTAAGGTTGACCTTACCTGAATTTGCTTCTTATTGGGTGTGGTGAAGTTAATCCTTTTATTAACGTCACAATGACCTCACAAAACTTCAAAATTCAAAATTTCTCATGTCGATTCTAAACGAATCAGAAATGATAATGTCCTTTGACACACAAATAGTTCTAATGAACATCTACCTTCTGAAAAAGTTTGGACATATTTTGTCTCTTGGTAACATCACACTTACGTCACAATTTTTGGACCAATTTTTATGGTTGTAAATTTTGTCAGGCTTTAATGACAAAACATTTAGCACACTTAAACTCTAAATTTGCAAGAATTTTCAACTTTGATGTAAAAATTTGTATAAAAAGTTTGGTGGAGTTAGTCAGCCAGCTGATGTCACAATTACGTCACAAATAATAGCCTAATTTTGACTGTTTTTTGCTAATTGTGACGTTGATTGTTGTACGAGTTGTTTTAGATGTCTTATTCATAAGTTATTGGTATTTGAATTTTTGTCAAAACTTGGGCAAAGTTTGGCAAATTTTAAGTTAAAAATGCTGCTATCAGCAAAAATGTCCAAATTAACTAATACATATTCACATTTTTTGAAACTAAACATTAATTCAAAATTTATGTGCATAAGTTTTAATGATAAATATTTTATGAAATATTTTGTCGATATGGCGGCATGATCAAAAGATGGGCAAGTGGTGTCAAAATTTTTCAGAATTTTTTTTTGAAATTTTTTTAGATATTACCATAATGTATTCCAATCGATAGGAAATTTAACGTAGAGCACAAATATGCTAATTATACATGCTGAATAGCACAAAATTTTCCCGAAGGTGATTTTGGTGATGTTTTGCTATTATGACGTCATTATTACGTAACTCGTCCTCACGTGACTAAATCTTCATGAAACTTTGCACAAATGTTCCTTGAACCATGTTGCATCAGTGTGTTAATTATTTTTTGAAAATAGAAATATTAGAAAAGTTACGGAGGCCTGAGGAGCCTCTAAAAACCCTAGGTTGAATAGGGTTAAACGCTTAACATTGTTCTGAAAAAGTCATAATATAAATTCCAGTGCGCATCCCAGTTACGTTAGTTTAATTTTTTTCAACTTTTGTAGTTTCAATGCTATTGTATTGGATAATCACAAAATTATTACCATGTGACAGTTGCAGGTCAAAATATGTTATGTGAATTTTTTTTCAGAACGATATTTTCATGTTGATTTAGTTTGCGGACGTCTTTTACCTTTCAGGCTTATGATTATGGAAGCGTGATGCATTACAGTAAAACAGCATTCTCAATAAATCGTGCTACAAAAAACACAATAAATGTTCCGGCAGGTGTGAGTATTGGACAAAGAAGTCGTTTGTCGCCTCTTGATGTAGAAGAACTAAACAACGTTTACGGGTAAGGTTGTAGTTTTTAACCTCGGCCTCGGCCTTAGCTTCGAGACGCAAGGGTGCAACTCACAATACCGCACTCTCAGATGGAAAAATAATTACTCTAATTCTTCCATCCACTTTAAACGGCATTTTCAAAAAATGGTGGTCAAACCATCATTCCCCTCAAGCCAGGTATAGAAATTGGTCAAAACAAGAGGAATGTGTAAAATGATGTGCAGGAACTAAACAACGTGAATATGAACATGAAAACTACAGTTTAGTACTTTGACTCATTTTTTAACTTTTTTTCAAAACTGATAGCTCAGTGGATATATCTTCCCCAAAAATACAGTGTTTTAGCATATAAAAATGTTGACTTTATTGAAAATGTGTTGACTAATAATTTTTTCATATTTTTGAAAATTAAATATAAAATACTTGAAGTGTGCCGATGTGCCGAAAACAATTATTTTCCCCAAAATCTGTGCAAAGTAAACCCGAAGTGGTAGTTTATTATCTGTAAATGCTAGCGCTATGGAACTTTTATGAATGACACTTTTTGCAAAGTTTTAAGGTCATGATTTGTATCTATCAAAAATTATGGGGTATTAGTCAGAACCACCATAAAATTTTCTAAAAATCCTTGAAATATTTTCAAATTTAAACTGACAATATCTTTTGAACCACTTTATCAAATCACTTCAAACTTTCAAAAAATTTAGATACTTGGTTGATTTAATAATAGGGTGATTATCTATTATGACGTACAATAAATGAAAACTAAATTTTACAGTATTTCAGCTGAATTTGGCGCGTAATTTTGACCAAAATTATTAAGTAACCCAAAAAATCTCAAAATATGTTAAAGTTAAATGTTCTAACTTTTAGTTTCTGAAATCAAATTTTTTTTTAGAGTAATTGACTTTTAGAAAATATGTATATATTTTCACCAAAAATATCATTTTTTGAAGTTTGTGATGACGTAAGCAAAAAATTAATGACGTCAGCTAATATTTGTTTATTTCATCTGGTTCAGTTTACGATGGAGAGTATTCCAACCAAGTTTCGTTAATTTTGCCTTCTAAAAATCTTGTAAAAAGTTGTAAAGATGCCCTGAAAACGAAGTTGAAAAACATCGAGGCTTGAAGTTAAAAAAAAAGAATATGGACAAGGTTATTTAAAAATGTTTTCCTGCTAGTCTATTGCTATCTTTATAAAAACTGATGGACGGATAGGTTTGACTACAATTAACGATGACTCTCTCTTTGCGTCAGCTGATGAATATTCCTAGTCAAAATACTATTTCCGCTTCTGGCTGATCATGGATATATAAACGACTACATTACTGGCTGGATGATGCCTTTACTGTCTGGCAACCAGACAACCTTCCAATTACAAAATTACCCCAATCCAATTTGCTGAACAATGAAATTAGTCTAGATTTATGGTAATACTAAAAGTATGCTAAGGATGAAATTATCAAATGGATTTTCTCTGACTTTATGCTTAAAACGTGCAATGGACATTTTCCCAATTAATTTTTTGTACAAATTGACCCTTGTCTAGCTAGTTGCTAGTTTCTAGATTTTTAGCTACCTATAAATTTTAACCCATATTAATCTAGTGTCCCATATATGTGGGACACTTTCTTTTTACGGTCATGGACTCCTGGGTAGATAACTAGGAGCGCCACGACCCATGCACCAGGGATCGGTCCCAAGTCAAGAAATAAACTAAGTCCAAAAATAGTGAATTTCTTAAAAAATGCTTGGTTATGTATGAGTTAAAAGGCTATGTAAAGGTAATACACATCTCTGTTCTCGTGTAAAGCTTCATGGAAACGAGATGGAGTTGTATAAGAAGACTTCAGAAAAGTGTATAAAAGCCAGGTGTTGTTTTTAAAAGTTTTACATTCAAATAATTTTACTGGACTTTGGCACTTTGGACTTTTACTTATTTTTCATGAACTTTCACTCCTGTGCATTTTAATACAGTACGATTTCTTTCATGTAGATGTTCCAGCTCACCAACGCCAACAACTACCGCCCCATCACAAACCTCTACGACCACAATAAAACCAGTGACAACCAAACCTTCTGGACCACAAACCACTACCACCACAATTAAACCAGTTACAACGACCCCATCTAGACCACAAACCACTACCACTACAATAAAACCAGTTACAACGACCCCAACTTCAAGTAATAGTGAAGTGTTCAGTAAGTTGAAAAGAATTTTTTTTTTAGTTTTTACTTTAATGTGTGCAGCTTATATAACTCTATGACGAAAAAAAGTGGCAACATTTCTCAATTGCCAAAAAAAAGAAAAAGAGAAAACTGACAAACAACTGAAATGAAAAACTTCGTGGGGCCACAAAATCTTTATATTTCGTTCAAGATCAAGTCTCGCAAAGGAACATCAAATTCCGCGAAAATTTAAATCAGTTAAATTTGTCTCATTTGATTTTAGCCAACTGAGGTTGCTTGCTATTTTTTGGAGGAGTATTTATCATGCTCTTGATAAAAGGTTGTAAGGAACCTGTGTAAGTAGACAGGTCTGACAGTGTATAGAATACTGTTGAACAGATTTCGCCGTGAACTCAATAGAAATCAACTTATTCTAAGTAGGGATTACTTGGAAATTCCTTTTGACTTTATTGCTGATATCAAAACATTTTTTTTAACGAGATGTGATACGATTTGTCTAAATATGTCTTGTTTATTTCATAAACATTGACTCTTTTCACCTATAAAAAAAATTCATTTGTACCTTTTAAAGACTAATGCTGGTCTCTAGATAAACTGCTTCTCGTCCAACAATTCGTTGTTAGTTATAATCAGTTGTGTTTTTACATTCTTTTCAGGTCTGTCATCTGAATTAGTTACACAAATGCTGTATGTACCCTGTGAAAAGCTTATAGTCTGCAGCGGGGAACTTTTAGCTTTATCTACATGCTAGTTTAGAATTTATAGGGAAACATAAATATTTCTGTGTGCATATAACATGAGAAAAACTGCAGCGTAATTGCTTTCAAGGAGTAAAAGTTTTTACTGCACAACGTTTCAAAAAGTTGGTATGGAAAAAAATGATTTTTGAAAAGGGAAGAACATTCACTTCTTCTGCCAAGGCCATTTACAGCAAACTTAAAGAAAACCAACCGTTTAAATGATTTCAGCTGCAAGAAAAACTTTCACGAAACTTTGCTGAGTTTAAAATGCGAACAACGTAGGCGCAGATACAGGGGTGTTACAAAAAGTCAGGAGAAGAGCGACAAGTCGTCAAAATGTCATTATGTATTGTCATGATATAAAAGATAATTACTTTTTAACGACTCGTCACTCTTCTCCTGAAATTTTGCTACCCCTCTGTATCCGCGTCTGTAACGTATTGTATCATCTTAACGTATGTCAATTGTTTTACTTGCGGTTACATATAATGTCATCTTCAAAGCAATTTTATTTGAAATACAAATTATTTTACTAGGGAACCACTTGTGAAAAGTAAGTACAAAGCATTGTCGGTAATTAAAAATTAAATTCACATTTTCATTCACTATTACATTTTATTTTAGGTTGCGGATTCGGAACACAACATTGCGATTTGAACAACCCGAATATCTATGCGAAACTCAGTGGTTTTAAAAACGCATCTAGTACGTATATGGGATTTTAAAGAGAATCTGGAGCAAGAGAGTGGATGCCTGTAGAAACATTAATTAAGTTAAGACGCGGAGCTGACGGCTGTTGGTGCCATCAACTCCAAGAACTAAACGGTCGAATTTTGCTGAAGATTTTCGTAAAGCATGATAATCCGAAAACAACAATAACCTTTTGTTTTTATTTTAAATATCATTGCTCTATTCAGACATTGGGTGCATTCAATAAGTACGTTAGCTTGAAATTTCGACTTTTTGACCCCCCCCCCCCCGCCTCTTGTTTGCTTTGAAGCAATAGATATAACGTCATAAAACAATGGCCGTTCGTTTTTGGCTTAACCCCTTCCCCCCTCTTTGAACGAACGTACTTTTTGAAAACTTTATTCTGCAAGAAATTTACAGAAGAAGTGATGTTATATTAACCATTACGTAAGATTTTTCATTCCATGTTTTAGCTACTTGCAGGGACGTACATAGCATGTGTGGACAACTGAGTACTATGGGACTATGTTACGATCGTTCTTTTGGGTATATGATAAGAAGAGGGTGCAGAAAGTCATGCAGAATATGTAAACCTGGTAAGTGAAGACTTAGACTAATCTATAGTCTGTTTCAGAAAAACCCGTAAGCGCGCGGGCGAAATATGGTTGTCGCGCGGAAACGGGAATTCTATACGAACTCCCGTTGTGAGTTACTTTTTCCTTAGAGTGTTTGTTAACTTAGACTATAGAATAGTTTAGTGAAGATTCCGCTTGTAATTTTTCTTAACGATAAACAGACAGTTAAAGTCAAATTGGTAAATCTTTTTCCTGTCCATCTCCTGCTTTTACCTTGACAAAGTT
>JAUBWS010071222.1:0-13813 GCA_032270445.1 Darlingtonia californica
ACCCTTCTTGAGTCGATGGCACGCCTGTATATCGTTAGTACTAATTTTTACACCCACAGCAGATCCTATGTTCATGATAGTGTTTTCAAGGTCAGTAATATTTTCTGGTAGACCAGATATTTCGACATTATTTCTTCTGTTATACTGCATGACATCTATTACATCCCTTTCAACACTAGTAAACTCATCACGAGTTACCATATCGGAAAGTTTATTTTTTATTTCCTCAACATCTGTTCGTAAACTTTTTATAGTTTGATCTTTATCATCAAGATTCTTTTTGAGTTCAATGATTTCGTTATTCAGAGAAAGATTTTGGTTTTGTATCTGAATGAACATATCTTCTTTAACTATATCTAGTTTAGTGAAAAGTTCTGACCTGTACAGTTTGATTTGATGATATAGCAATTCCAAGGTAACAGTTTCGGGATAATCATCATCTTCTCTTTCTTCTAGAATTGACTCATGGATGGACTCGTTTGTGTCGTGGAATACTTCGTCAACAGCGTTATGAGTGGTACCATCAGTGTCCAAATCATCATTTAGTTGAATATGAGGATCAGCATCTTCTGTTTGCATGGCACTTCTTGTTAAAACCATATTTTTTATTAGCTTATTATAATTTTCATAAATATATCAGTTAAATTTGGCTCAGCAGAGAGCTAACGCCTAGTTTATTTCCCGCTCTTTTGAGTCGACTGTACTCAACGGCGTATTGCAAGCGAATGAAGTATTACACTCCAGGCCCTCATGACTTTTGGCATATAGATAGTTATGATAAGCTGAAACCATATGGTTTTAGTTTTCATGGTCGTATGGATGGCTTTTCTCTCAGGTTGGTTTAGTTAAAAGTATCCATAACAAATAAGAAGCCAGACAAGTAATTGCCAGGTACTACTTAAAGACAGCCATGAAACTTGGTGCACAGCATCATTCAACCGATGCATATTTATCTAAGAAGTTTAAGCGGAGACAATCACAAAGATTATCTTTTTTCTATTGTGAGCTCTATGAGGAATCAAAGAATTGAATCTTACTGGTCTAAATTAAGGAATGACAGAATTGGATGGTGGAGATCTTTTTTCCAAGATATGGTTGACTTAGGGATCTATGATGCATCGAATGTATTGCTGTTATCAAAGACAGTTCTCGTTTTTTTGCAGACAATTCTCGAAATTTTTGAACACAATGCTCGGCTTTTTGCAGACAGTTCTCGGTTATTGCAAACAGTTCTTCGATTTTTTTAAAGACAGTTCTTGATTTTTTCCAGACAGTTCTCAGGTTTGTTAACCTTCATTTTGTCATATTGAAACCGAATCGGGAAACTGTGGAAATCAGATGTTACTGCAAATTTCTAAATCAAACTACCTGTGTGCTTGAAGACGTTTCTTGGGAATCTTGATATAGGTCTTGCTGCGAGGGTGCGAGACTATAATTGAAATCAAATTTATTTACGATGTTTATCATTACATTATTTCTATCGAATTCATGGTTTGCCATAGACGAGTATCTCAGTTGATAGAATAGAAGCCCTATACTCTAAGGACCCAAATAAACGTCCCCTACCCCGGCTCATTCTTTCTTGAAAAAAAATCCGACCCCTCCCCCGCTAAATGTTTCTCGAAAAAAAATCCGACCTGCTAATGAACGCCGTTTTACGATTTTAGTGAACACTGTGTTGCTTTTAAAAATATTTATGGTATCACATGGAGAACTAAGTATGGAAATTCTCAGCCAAAAATTATTATGATATTTATTTCCTGCTGGCATTACAATAATGCTTTTACAAAACCTAATTATCAAAAAAATTGTTTACCTTAACAGTTAGTAGGAGATCATATCAATATTGTAACTAACCATTTTCCTAACTGACATTAAAATTTCAGATGCCTTAGGGGTTATCTTTTCTGTAATTCCTTCATAAAATGCTAAAGACATAAATTAAATAAGAATGTAAGGTGAAATATTTGTTTTTGAACCCATAAAAATCACAGTCAGAAATGTGTGAAAATGGCAGTCAGTTTTGACTTAACAAATGTAACCGCAAAATCTAACCCACATTAAATTTTCTTAGCTCTGTGAGAATAATGCACATTTTTTTTGAAAATAATTATACAGTATAAGTATCATATCCACACGAAATGAAAAGCTAATCAAAGTCAATTGACTAAGTTTTTCTTAACTTTCGAGGAGCCCAAACGGACCGTACTTTTTGCTGTCGAATGTGAATGTAATTTGAAATTTTGAATCTCCGTTGTGCTTCATCTTATCTTGCTTCAATGTTGGCTGAAAATAATAATCAAGTAGTTGCAATGAATTAAAATCATAAACTTCGAGGTTTAACCCTACAAGCCAGAGGGGTGGATTTGACTGTAATGCCAGAATTTGTTTAGTATAACTTGGCAAAAAATGGACAGATGAAGGAGACGAACAAACACCTTTAGTAAGGGAGGAGCCAATTGCGATGGTCTATCTGGGAGACCGTTGTGAACTTTTTCACTCTACACATGGTCTACCGGCATCCATCCAAAGGTTAGTAATTTGAGAGGCTGGAGCTACACAGGAAATTATTCATGATCATTAATAGTTCAAGCTGATTGTTTTATAACGCGAAGCAAAGAATATTGATTTGCTTTTTGTTTTCATTGTTACGATGATTGTTAGTAGTGCTACTGCGCATGCTCCGTAGTAATTCACAATATTGTTATACTCGGTCTTGACAGAACGCCAGACCAAGTGTAGCGGTACTCTAAACAAACAGACAAAAAGTAAACTTACCAACACAAGTTTGTTTTTCAAACAATATTGATTTAGTGTTGAAACAGGATTATGTAACGGCATCTTTTTTTCATTAGCAGCTTCAGTTTATGTTAGTGAGTCGTTCAGACAGTTCCTATGCTATCTTACTGAATTATTAGAAAAAAACTCAAATTTAGCACACGTCACAAGGAAGCGAATCCTAACCCACTGCTGAAATTATCAATCATCACCTCAGGCTCTTTCTCCTTTTGCGGATACCATTGAAATACCTCTCATCACCATTTTATAATTTCAAAGAACCTTTCATAATTCTTTTGTAATTTTATAGTACTTTTCATCTTTCAAGCGATGTGATTTTTATAAAAAATGAAGAAAGAACCAAATTGAAAAGGTTGAATAACTGATGCTTATTGATCAAAAAGTAAATTAACCCTTTGAAATTAATAGTTCATTAGTGGAATTCGTTTTTTCGCCGAGTACAAAATTCGAATAAGCACCCAAATTTTTTTTTTCATTGAACGTAAAATTTAGTTCGTAACTACAATTTTTAATAACTTTTTAAGGCATCCAAGGTTAAGAAGGCTAAATGACCCAAAAACCAGCAATTTCCAGACAAAATCAAAATTTCAGGAGATTACAGGATTTTCCAAGACAGAGTGGGCACCATGTACATTGTATGACAGAAAGGGCAAGAGTTTAAAATGTACTAAATATTATCTTATATAATAAATTAATCATACGCCTGACTAAAAAATTACGAACAGGAATAGAACATTAAGTAAACAATATACCATTTTATATAAAGAATATCAATAAAATTCGTTTAAAAATTTGTCTGATTATTTGAAATACTTTTTCCCTAACATTTTCTTAACAGTGGGGAAAATATCATTTTCTTCCTCGTTTTTTCTTGACTATTGTAACCCTGTTTAGGCACACATTGGAAAGTTAGAAGCTAATTTAATTTCAACATTAGAAGAAACATGCTTTATGATCACAAACAGAAAATGTCGGGGCTAAGCAGAAGGCTCGTTTAATTATAACAACTAGTTATAACTATCAACCCTATTCAGCATAGGCTTTTTTATGTAAGTTGAAAGCATGGGGGAGGGGAAGGAGCTAAAAACTACCCCCCCCCCCCCCCTCAGGTTAACTTTCGACAGGATGATCCAAAATGGCACATTTATGGCACAGTGGTAGTATTCAATGCCTAGTTTCCAAACATGTACAAAAATTGCTTAAATTCAAACAGAAATTTATGAAAAAAGAGGTCTTAGCTTAAAAAAATTCCAGACTAAGTCCAACGAGGTCCTTCACTTCGCTTCCATTGAGCTCACGAGGTCGTGTTTACCTTTCTGACACTGCAATTTTCGTATAGCCTCGTTTTTGAATTCCGAATAGCGGGAAATTTCAAATTTTTTCTTTGCGAACTCAGTGCAGCCTCGTTTTCGAATTATGTGCGGGAAATTTCAAATTTTGTTAGCGAGTTGAGGCATTCTGGCCAAGACAGATTGCTTAAAGTAAATACAAGTTCTTTTAGATGATATAAAGACGTAGATAATAAAAACTATGTATGTACAGTGGTAGCATTAGATTCATAACAACCAATATTTACAAACTTTGAGGTGGAGTAGACCACCACTTTTTTATTACCCAAGATCCCAGCCCACCCTTGAAGGCTGATATGACTTCAAAGCTAACACAAATAAAAGTTCTATTTACATTTAAGCTACCTAAACAAAAATAATGAGCGGTGAAGGTCCTAAGTCTACATATTTGGTGACATATTCAAAAGCTAAACCTGAAAAGTGTAGAAGTAGGGAAGCATTTGCCGATATGATTGTTTAGGGTTTTAATCGAAATGGAGAGTTTGAAAGGGTTGTTCAATGGGCATGTTGCAAAGAGGAACATCAAAGTGGTGGGCATCATTACCACTTAGCTATTAAGTTGGACAGCAATTATAGATGGAAACAAGCAAAGTTTAAAATTATGTTGAAACACGGCATCGTTTTGCATTTTCAAAACTTTTCCACAGGTTATTATGATGCTTACAATTACGTCACCAAGGAAGATAAAAAATTTATAACTTCAGACTTACACGGAGGCCCCACAAACAAATTAGTCACTCCTAACACGAAGCGAAAACTTTGAAGCATGCGGAGCATGTAGCACTACTATAAAAGCTACGCGGCCAAGGCGTTTTTCACCATCAGAGCTCCACGATGTAATTGTTGCAAATAACATACAAAATGATGCGGATTTTTGCAGTCATGCCAAAAAATTGGAAAAAGAAGGTGACACTTCACTAGCTAACTTTGTCATTGCCGAAGAGGAAAAGCGCAGGCTATCCCTTATTGCTGCCGCATGGAAATTAGAAACTTCTGAAAGTGTTGTTGAGCGCAGAAACAAGTCGCGTTGTGATATTTTATCAGAAGCACTATTACAAGCTTGCAAATGTGATGGTAAGTGGATAAAGCAGGCAGAAGAGACTCTCCAGCTGAACTGTATAGATGTGAAGGAGTTTAGTGACAGTGTTTTTTTAAGTATTAAGGAAGGCAGAGGAAAACATCGAAATTTAATGCTGGTGGGTCCTAGCAATTGTGGGAAGACATTCTTGTTTAAACCACTGACCAAAATTCTCCATTGTTTTAAAAAGCCTGCCAAAGGTACTTTTAACTGGGTTGGAGCAGAGAAAAAGGAATGTGTTCTTTTAAATGATTTTCGTTGGTCAGAACAGGTCATTCCATGGAGTGACCTTTTGAATCTTTTAGCCAAAAACACATTTTACTGGTAGAAAAATCAGAAAGTTTGAGGCAGGCGAGATTGATGAAGTTGAAACCGAGATGATGGACTCTCGATGGAAGTATTACGTATTCCGACACAGATTCCAGAGAAGCGAGATTGAAATTGACCCATGCAGTCGTTGTTTTGCTGAACTAGTATTGCGCGATAGATAAATTCAATGGAGTCGCTAATCGAAAAAAACACTTTACCAACATGTTGGAAATTTGAGTTTTTTGCGTTGATTATGTTGATATTTGAGCAGTGAGCACGTTCACCGGTATATGAATTCATTTGAATTTTTTATAACAGTTAACGCGTTAACTGGTATAAAAAATATGATAATTCATTGATTTTTTCATAGGGGCTTAACCTATTAACTGGTAAAAACATTTAGTATCGGTTAGTTTTTAATTTACATTCAACGCGTTAACTATTCTGAAGTCTGAAAACTGCGGAAAAGGTCATTTTCGCTTTGTGTTTAAAACTCTATATAGTATATAATAATTGTAAACTCATATTTCAAGCATTGTCTTTAGTACTTTATTCTAAGTCCATTGTTCTTGTTAACCATATTAATTCGTTTGGGCATTGATTAAATGGTGCGATCAATACTTTCAGTACTGTAGTTCAGAATTGTGCGTCGAACACGATGGCAAAATTGATTAAATGTTTTTTTTCAATTTTTCTGTTGATTGCATCACCATTTAGCTTTCTGTGGATGTTGTGAAAAGCATTCTCAATTGGATTCAGATCTGCTGATCGTGCGGGTATTTTGAAAAGGCGACAACCAACAGCGTCCATGCCAAACCTTGCTGCTGCAGAATTTTGGGATGGGTCACCGTCTTGCAAAAACAATTTTCCTTTTGGATTTTGTGATACTTTGAACATCTCCGGAAATCTAGTCTCAACAAAGTTTTTAAACAACTCTCCATCAAGGGTATCTGTGTAATGAAAGCACTCAATAAAACCTTGATTGTAAGACATGGCACCATGAATTTTGCAACACGTCCATTCACTCCTTCTTTCTTCCCTTTAGCTGTACAGTGCAAGTTCAACGCGTCTCCCTTTCTCATCCAGGTCCTTGTGCGAGTGGTGCGAGCGTGCTCGTGAAGGTTAGTCTTGTGTACAAATGAGACCCCATCCAAATAGAAGCTAATGCCAGTTTTCCAAAAGTCAGTGGGTAATCTTTTACACCTCTTTGCAAACATGTATCTTTTCTTCAAGTCCTCCTTGACCAGAATGCCTTTCTTGCGACATTGCCTGTATCTAAAACCCTCACGGTTTAAAACTCTGCGAACAATTCTAATTGACAAGTGATCGATGCCTGCCTCGCGCTTGATATCAGTTGCGTTAAAATTCCCATAATCTTCGTGAAGTTTCGGTAACGTTCCCAATATGTGCCTTGTGTCGCGGTCTGTCACTTTGCGGGGTCTGGCCGGAGACTTGGATTTCTTCTTCTCAACATCATTCAGCTTCTTTTTCATGTGTCGAAAAATTGTTGTTCTTTTATACTGAGGGTAAGGTAAAGCTCTTGAAGGCGTTGCAAGGACTCTCCTTAGTAGAACCGTAGAACCAATGACACTTCCAAGGGAATACGCATAATTCTCTCTAGCTGATAAATTTTGTTTATATTGACTAAAAGTAAATAAGGCAAACCTCATGCATTTCAAATCTTAAGATACTTTTCGACCGCCTCTATTGACTTCTTTCAATTTTAGTTTCATCGCTTTATTTGAGTTTCTATTGTAGTTGAACTTATCTCAGGCCAAATTAACTAGTTCAAGTATTATGAACCTCATTTGGACTTCATCTGGATGTAGTATGAATTTTAGAAATTAGTTTGCTTTACTACGTTATACTCATGTATTTCTGTATTGTATACAAGCTTTGTATATGAAAAGAAAAAGCTATTTTTAAGAATCAAAGTAACTGAATTTTTCTAAGTCCACACTCTTGAAATCTTAGAGACAATCAGGGCCATAATTAATGGAATGAAAAGCTATTTTTACACTGCTGATCACTATCCCCCTTCCCCTCCTTCCCCCAGTACAATGTTGAGTTCAGACGCAAAGATCTGGGACCTCAACATTGTCCTAAGGGGGAGAGGGGGAAAGTAAGTCAATATCGTCTTGAAAAATGAACAAATTCCATTCATTTATGGCCCAGATTGTAGATACGTTACTGTAGGTTACTGTAGGGTCCCCAAAGTACCAAGTGACTCAAGTAAGGGTCCCTGGAGGGCCTAAGTTAAGATCCCAGAATAGGGTCCCAAAAGGTCCCCAGGATAGGGTCTTTACAAAGGGACCCAAGCCAAGGATAAGGTCCCCTAAAGTCCAAGAATAGGATCCCTTAAGGTCCCAGGATGGGTCCGCTAAGGACCCAGGATAAGGTCCCCTAGATTCCAGGATAGGGTCTCTACAAAAGATCCCCAGATACGATCCCACCAAAGTTCAAACTTGTGATTGAAAATTCAACTCGTAAAAACGTCCTTCTAAATTTTTAATTTCAACTCGTAAAATTCAATGCAACTCGTAAAAACCAACTAGCAATTAGTAAGATAAATTGCTTAAATTTGTAACTCGCAACTCGTGGGAGCAACTCGCAAGTTATTAATCCACTAAAGAAAAGTTATTACGTTATGAGCGCA
Source organism: Darlingtonia californica (assembly GCA_032270445.1). NCBI lineage: Eukaryota > Viridiplantae > Streptophyta > Magnoliopsida > Ericales > Sarraceniaceae > Darlingtonia > Darlingtonia californica. Next base: position 8,192 of record JAUBWS010071222.1, read on the forward strand.
TAGCGGGTAACGTATTAGAATACCTTTAAAACATTACCATCCGAAACGGCAATCATAGTCTGCGTTCCTATAGCCTACTTAATCTGTGCAGTCATCACTGGAATCTTACTTAAGCCTGATTCACACTTGTTTGCGTCTGCGTCTGCGTCTGCTTCATTCCGGAAGTTTTTGGAACAATAGAAATTGAATAGAAGTGAAGCAGACGCAGACGCAAGATATCAAAACTTTACAGTCTGAGTGCAAACCCAAAGTATTTTAGCAACACAGAAAAATCCTTAAAACTTCTAAAAGACAAAACCATCGCCTATGTGATCTAAGAACGTACAAAACTTGGATTTTTTAAACCAGTATGTGTTACTTATCTTAGATGTTTTAGAGGCCAGATAACCTAGCCTGTACCAAACCGCCGCAACGGTACGGAAAATTTGATTTCCCGCGGTACGTGTTCTACAGTTATGTAGAGTCAGGTACAGGCTAAAGATGACCGAGCCTGTGAAGGAAATGTTGCAAGAAAACTTCATTCATTTTGTCCGTGTACCAGCGAATATGACAAATCTATTTCAGCCTCTTGATCTGACTGTTAATCGGTCATTCAAAGCCTTCATGAAAAAGAAATACGGAATGGTTTAGCAAACAGATCACCGACGAGATAGATAAAGGAACACAATTAGGGGATATTGACATAAAATTGCAAATATCGATACTCAAGCCTCTACATGCGAAGTGGATGGTGGAAGTTTTTAACCTGATGACATCCCAAGCTGGACGAGAGGTTATTTCCAATGGGTGGAAGGCTGGAAGCAATCAAAAAAGGGTTGAGTGGGCTAGAAAGCCTTAATCCTTTCCAAAGCATTGATCTACTGGTCGAGTTAGATGAAACTGTGGACCAGTCTGACCAAGTGAACGATTCAAACCCATCTTGTGTCGTTACCGCAAAGAATCTCGATGTGGAAGAGTCGGACGATGAAGATTGGGTGTTGGATGGAACAGAAGAAGATAAGCGCAGCGCATTTGACTTATTTGAAGACATATGATTTGCACAGGTTTACAATTCTTAAAGATTTTATCGCTGTTAAACTGCTCACTGTTTCTTTTTTATAAACCAAAGTTTGTTTAATCGCGAAAATAAATTCCGCGAAAATTGAAAAAATTATCCATCGCGAAAATAAGTTCCGCGAATTTAGAACAAAATCGCTAATCGCGAAAATTAATTCCGCGGAACTAGTCGTTTTCCGACCTCTTAATCGCAAAAAAATTGTTCCGCGAAGATTTGTACCCTTAAGGTACCATAATCTAAATCCTAAAATAAATTCAGGCGAACTAGGCCATTTTTGAATGAATTATGAGCCGTGAATAATTATTGAGATTTAAAATTTTTGTTTAGCTAATCCTTTAGATTTTGAGCAGCATGTGTACGAGTTAAAAATGATATTTTCTACCGCAAAGCTCGTGTCTCAATATCGTTTTTAACTGCTACTAGTTTTTTAGAGGTTTTTTTTTAGCTTCGAATGCTCATTGGTTACTCATGACATCAAAATTTTACTAAATCTTGGAAATATTCACTTCTTCTAACATGTCTGGCCAAAAAAACTTGTTTAAAGTCGATTTCGAAAGAAAAAAACTTGTGTCGATTTCGAAAGAATTACTGTTTTTATGGCCACCACTGCCTAAAGTTAAGGAGGCAAATTTTATCGCGTGGATTTATTGTCGCGAGTTGACTTTTTCTACATTTTGCGTGGATTTACTTTTGCGAATCGCGACTTTGATTATTTTTCGCGAGGTTTTAATTTCCCGAATTTGGCAAAAATTCGCGAAAATCGCAATATTTCTTCCTCAAATAATTTGTCTCTGTGGTACATATCTCAGATAGCCTCCCAGTCCGAACGCCCAAATTCAAAGGCGCACGGACTGAGGCTACATCTATAACTCATTTTGAGATAGTGTATTTTACAGCATTAGTTTTTTGAGGCAAAAATTACAAAGATTAATAAAAAAGTATACGAATAAATACGTAATAGCTAAATGAAAAACACTAGTCATTTTGTATTAGTTACTGTACATTGCATCAAATTGTTCCAGATAAAGGTTTTTTAATTATCTGTGCTTGGTCTTGGTTTTAAAACGACAAAAATAAAATAATTTGAAAGTATTTGAAAGTGAAAGTAAAAGTGTGTTCTGTTTTTTTCTCAAGGTCAAGTGATGTCTAGCTTGGTGTCTGGATACTTATCTGGCAGTTTGGATCCGTCGTCTTGACTGGTGACTGGAGTGAGTGTATATTAGGCAATGTGAAAATAGAAAATGTAACTACAGTAGGACTGGTTTGATTCATTTCAGACAGAGGAGACACAGTGCTGATGTTGTCTGGTCTTTGTTGAAATCTTTTTGCTATTTAGAAATCACTATCATTGTATCAATCAATTACTGAGAATGTTTTGAACAAAACTAAAGTTGCCATTAAGGTAAGGCCCGATGATTGAACTAACATATTGAAGTATGTTTCAGACTGTTTCAGATAGCGTGATACCCTAAGAAATTTTCAGCATTTTTGAACCTTTCATGTGTTAATTAATCTTTTTGATTAATTAGGTATCTACCATAATTGTTCAAATGCTCTGGAAATATAAAATTGAGTTCTATCTATCTATTTCGTAAGTAACATCAGGCCATATTGGCCCATTCTCGTTATAAATTTCAAAAAAATATATAAATAGCTACAAATATACCCAAAATACAAGTACAACATTGTACGTACAATAAATTAAGAATAAAATTTAGGAACCAACAGTATATAAATGGAATAACTGGAATGTTTGCAATTTTTGCGATGCTAGAATAACTGAATGTTTGCTTGTATAACTGTTGGATCTCTCTTGTGTTGTGTAACAAATAATGGTTTGTTTACTTTTTTTATGGGACATTTTTGGTCAATTGTTCTCGACTGACTTACCTGAATCTATCTGCTATTAGTGGAAGATCTGGCCCTGTTCACTCCTTGCTCTAGGCTGATGCTCAAACTAGAGCCTAAGCTTAGTTTACATGTCTATATTGGATGAGGTTTCAAGATAGGCTAGATCTTTACATAGTCAATGTTTGCAGCCATTTGCATGGTGCTACTCATCACCCAGCTGACACAAGGATTACCTTCTTTGGAGTCAAATTCCACATTGTCTGAGTCCAACCAGGAAGTGGTGAAACCTATTGCAATGTTAGCATAGCATAGCAACAAATATGGCAGACGTAGCAGCACAAAGTCGCGTTCCAAGTGATGCAAAAAAGTGGAAAACTTTCAGATGACGTTCGACCGTCTAAACCATCTGACAAATTTGTCAGACTGTTTGGGCAGCTTCTGAACCATCTGAGATGGCTATAACTAATATATAGATGGTCAAATTCGGATGGAGGTAAGGTATCAAGACGGCTGAAACAAATAAGCTCCAAGAAATTTTCACGGGTACTAAAATCCGCAAAAGTTTGTACCCGCTAAACTTCTTACCCTTAACCCTTAGACGCCGAGTGACGCCAATTGGCGTCCAAAATTGACCAAAATACCACTATGTCTTTGGAAGCCTATAACTTTTAAACAATTCAGAATTGGCCCAAACAACTTTTTTAAAGAACATAAAAAGAGCTTTCTTTTGATACCAAACTTAACCAGTTTATCTCATTCCAGTGCTCAGAAATTCAAGTTGAAAGTTTAAAAGTTGTAAAAAAAAACTTGCAAATTTCACACTTTTTTAAAAAACACAGCGTAGTCAAAGGGTTAAGGTATATCTTTTCTTGCTTACAAAGCTTTTATCGATCCTCTGTATATAGATGTATAAATCTCCACGCTCAAAATCAATCCACCCTCTCAGATTTTGCTAATTTTGGTATTCAAGCTTGTCATTGAGGGAAGCTTATATACCAAATTTCAGGAATTCTCAAAAGAGAGTCCATCGTACAACTCCGGTTTACGCATACAGCACCTGAATCACCGTGTCTGAATGATTTGAATGACCTCTACTTTGAAATTTCTCTTTGAAAATATATAGGTGAAGAATTTGGCGAGAGCATAGAATCTTCAATGGCATCAAATTGGTCCGCTTTTTTGTTGGAAGGTGGGAAAGACAGTTCATTAAAGTGTGTTGCAATTGGAACTGGCAAAAGGTATAGTTTTCTTAACAGCCTCGGCTCTGACATTCAGGTTATACATTAAAACCCAAAAATTTCGGCGGGACAAAATTTCGGATTTTTTTCTGTTTGAATATTAATCCGTCCGAAATTCCGAATTGTCCGAAATTATTTCCTGCCGAAATTTTTCGAAAATAGTAATTATAATGTAGAAATCTATATATTATATAGGATATCAAGTTTTTTCCCTCTTGGGGTAAACGGGAAAAAGGAACACGAAACTGTTGAAATGAAAGAGTTTTTATGCATCTAATCAATACAAATTATATCGTCAGTTTCGTCTTTAATATCGAAATGTTGAATACTCAGATTATTTATATTCGTTAAATTTTATATCTTTATAGCGTATCAAAATTTCGAAAGACTATGGCTTAAACTTTCCAAACTGTCTTGTTTCTGAATTTATCAATTTACGAAATATTTTTTCCACGTTATAAATTTTTTAAAAGTGTCCGGTAACGAGATATTAATTAAATTTGTCCGTAAAAAACTGTTTGAATTGTTGAAACATTATTCATATAAGATGTCATCCATCGCTCACATTTTGAACCAGAAAGAACCTCTTTGAATTTTTGTCGGTCGCTTTCACTTTTATCCGGTGAAATATTTTATACAATAACATCTTACGTAGACAAATTTCTCGTGGGTATTTCACGGTTTTGTAGTTGTTTTTTCAATAAACCGCAAAACTAGATCAACGCGAAATCTAAATTTTCAATAGTTTGTGAAAAAATCCCTTGAAAAGATAAAAGCAGCAAATAATACACATTTACCGCGAAATCTGATCCACGCGAAACATCAAATTTTTGAAATCCGTGAACTTTTGGTACATTTTTCTCCATTTTACTACTTTTGCAATGTCGGTGTCACTGAGCCATCTTTCCGGGCTTGTGAATAAGATACAGCGATCAAATACCATTCTGTTTTTACGTGAACTTTTACGTATGATTTTGTAAATGTTGCGGAAAAGCATTTCGCGAAAAGGAAAAAAAACTTGCGAAACCGTGAAACTATTTTCCCGCAAAAGTTTCGTGCTTTAACGAGAGTTTTTTTAAATCTTCAAATAGTTCATTTTATTTCTTTTCTGAGATTCTTGCTTTATTTCTAGGTAAAATGAACCAATTTAAAGAATTTCAAATCATAAATAGTTCTTTTTAAAGTATTCTTTTGTATTGTCAGTGTTGGTGAGCCATTGTTCCGTACTTGTGACAGTCATCAACTGCCATTCTGTTGTTGTTGCAAGAAGATCTCTTTTGGTCTTCTTTTACAAAAAATTATGTAAACTGTTCAAAGGTTTTTACCATCTTTACCATGGTTTAATCCATCTTCAAGTACCAAAATGATTAAGAAAACGATACGATAGCTGTGCTTTTATTTTATTTTTATTTATTCTTTATTTATTGTTGGAACCTACAAATAGTACAATGACTAATCAAATCCAACTAAGTATAG